>BJCM01064123.1:0-15633 GCA_018326385.1 Flaveria bidentis
TAATAATAATAATAATAATAATAATAATATTATTATTATTATTATTATTATTATTATTATTATTATTATTATTATTATTATTATTATTATTATTATTATTATTATTATATTGAAGAGACAAAACAAATCTCACCGTCCCACGGTTGATAATAAAATAAAAATAAAAAGAAAGATTAACATTTTCTATAATATTTAATCCCACCTCTCAAGAAACATTAGCCAATGAGAATTAATATTATATCTTAAAGTTACAGTTTCCACCTCCTACTTTAATAAAATGACATATTTCACCCCTTTATTCTATCTCTATATAAACGATCACAGTCAACACCAAAGTAGTACACAATCTATCTCTAAGAAAGAAAAAACTGAAGTTGATATGAATTATACGAGTTACACCAGCATCCGCACAAGGGGTTTCCGAGTCAACTCAAAGCGATTTTACGTTCAAAGATTGCGCGCAAAGTTGTTGAAAGTGTTTAGGATTGTTGTGAGATCATGGAAGTCAAGTTCATGTTCGTGTTCAGGTTCATATGTTAAAAATGAATCAAGAAGAAGGAGGAGGAAAGGTAATGTCGATGTAACGTCGTTCGGAAGATCAAATTCGTTTTATGCCGAAGCGATTGCGGATTGTTTGGAGTTTATAAGAAATTCTATGGATGAAAAGTAGATGTTTTTGGTAATTATATGGATATATGTTGGAATTGTACAGGAAATGCGATGAAATGATTAACCATGTTTAATGTCTGTTGTTATTCATTCATTTCAATAGATTGTTTGGTATTCTCGTTCACTGATTGAAGTCAAAATATGCAATTTGTTGAAACGAAAATGAAAAACAGCGTATCTGATACTTGACGTATCTCCCGTTTTGTGTATGGTTCACTGAGGGTTCAAATCATTTTGTGAGCTAACAGTTTTTCCTATACTTTGTGCATGATATCGTTTCCTACAGCTTGAACACATGACTTCAAGGTCATAAGCATTAGCTTTAACAGTTGCTTCGAAAGCATCCTCTTATTAACTAGATATGAAAATTAGTTTAGAAGCATCCTCTTATTAATTAGATGTGAAAGTTAGTTTAGAAGAGACCATTAATTATACATCATTTGTAATATCAATAAGAAAATTGTGTTGTCGCGTTGTTCATTTGATTTTATTATTCTAGTGTACACGAGTATTCAAAAAGTATATCGTTATGAAGACTTTTCATTTCAAAGAGGGATGATGAACATGTGTTTTATGCGTATGCATTTGATTATGTATTTTAGTGGTTTTGCGTTTAGTTTTAAAGTAACAACGTTTTCAAAAGTTTTTACTAGTTTTATCTTTTATTTTCTATTTTAGTTAATTAGTAAATACTTAGAGTTAATTCATATATTATTCATATTGAACAATTGACAATTAGTGTTGAAAGATGAAATACGGAACATAAGCTGAAAGATGTGATGGAAAGATAAGAGTATGGTGATGTAATGTTAAAGTGACACGAATGATATATATAAGATGAAAGATGAAAATAAGAAATAATTATATAATTGTCTGTTTTTAACATAAGCTTGGAGTTATTTAAAAACATACAATAAAAAAAACAATCATTCAGGAATATATTGTGGAAGTCGACGAGCTAGAATTGTGGTTTCAAGGGGAAAATTTAAAGCAAAAATCCAACAAAATAACACATGTAAATATTATTGTTATAAACCCTAGAAATATACGGTGAATTTGATAACGAAAACATAACCTCTTGTAGCAATTTTCTTTAGCAAATTTGTTTATGTTCGATAAGTGTCCGTGAACAAGTTTATAAACATATTCATTTTCATAATAAACAAACACGAACAAAAAATCTTGTTTTATAAGTCTTCATGAACAGCTCATGAACAAGTTAATTCTTTAATGAACAAACACGAACAAGGTTATTCCTTAATAAACAAACACGAATAAAACCTTGTTCGTGTTCGTTCGGTTCGTTTACAACGCCACAAATTATGATCACAAATAAACAAGTTTGGATCATAACAGGTTCATTAGTAAAACAAATAGACCACGTCAAGATTTAGTTGTACATAAATAAATTGACCTGTCTACCCATAAGTCATGCCTGGGTTATATGGGGTAAACATGTTTGGGTTAAGTTGAGTTTTTTCAAATGTTATTTAAAGCGCGTTCTGTTCAAGCTGGGTGATAGTCACCCAGCCAAACCAAAACAAACCGCCACCCTATTTGTGGTCATGTGACTCGTGAAAGGGTTGAAGAGTATTCTTCATATTCAAATCAACCAAGATACATGTAACTGACCTAATCGAGATTACCATTCTACTTTAAAGGTTAAGCCCACCTGTTTTGACCCGCATTAGATCACCCTTTTTAACTCCCCTTATTCTCCCACATAGCCACATCTACTTAATTCCATGTTCACATTTTAATGCACCTACTGCATTCCAATTTTGGGTCATAAATGCACTTTTAAAAAGACGAATTAGCCATTAAAAATACCAAAAATATTATTAAATAAATATATAAAAAGGTTCTTGTAGACAAATCTAAAAGGCACCACACAATCAATCGAATTTTGATAATTACAAAAAACAAAAAGAAAAAGAAAAAAAACAACTTGCAATCCCAAGTCACAAGCATTTGAATTTATCAAGGGAGCGATACCTATTTGACCTCAGAGACATGCGTAGCCATTTTAACACAGTGAGTACTTTTTTGCCAAGTTCATGAAAATATCCAGCTTACCGAGTACATAAACTATAAATCTGCAAAAAAATCACTTGTGGTATCGAGGCCTTGAGCTCCTCCGTTGTTTTTCCTCTTTGTACCTATAGAAAAAAAGATGGAATATTATGCAAAGTAGAATACATGCTAGTGCTTATTTTTCCCAAAATAAAAAACAAAAACTTGCAAAATATTTGGCTTCACTTTTGTTGACAAGCAAAAATCACAACTGCGCTTCAATTACAAAGAAAAACCACGCTACCTTTTGATGATTTTGGAGGAATATTATCAGTATCCATATCCATGTCATCATCATCACTGTCAGCAGCTGATTTACCCTCTACATTCTTTCCAGAATCTTGAAGTAAACTATCAATATCCCATAGCTGCAAATAAAAATTGGTGATAATTAATAACTTTTCCAATCATTAAAAAACATAGGGACACAAAGAACACACCTTCAATATTGAATCATGTGATATGCTTCCAAGAAACTTTCTATCATGAGAAAATGCTAAAACAAGAAGGAAAAAAAACACAGATTAGCGACAAGAAAGAAGTTTAGGTGTTATTACAAGATACCAGTTCCATTAAAAGATGAGGGGCATTCACCTCCAGAACCTATAATGGTCATTTACATTAAAAATCATATTCATATTAGCTCATTGAATCTTGTGGTACATATCATAAGTAGTTGGGTAATGAGTCAGAATAGCTAAATTTAAAGTCAGGTCAAAACAGGTGACTTTTTCGTTTTAGTTTCATATGTAATTAAGTTTTATATAATTACATAAATTATTACTAAAGTAAAAATATGATTTCTTATGAAAAAGAATTTAACAATGACATGTAATCCAGATTCACCATGCTTAAGGAGTGTTCAACTTGCTTGACACGTTTCTACTTTAGCTACGTTTCTTAATTCCACCCGTCAGCAAAACACATAACCCAAGCTGACCCTTTTTCCTACTGAAACCAGTTGAAATTGTCTATTCTTAACACATAGCAATACATAGAGACAAATATGTGATCTATATATTCATACAACAAATGAGGCCTACCAAGACGCTCAACAGGATACTCTGAGTGCTCTGCAATTGGCTGAATTACTCTGTTCGGTAAGATACCTACCAAACTAAACACATTGTGAAAAAAAAACAGTTTAGAACTCCTAAAAACCTGAATTAAACAAGATCATTACAAAACCCTTCTCACCTGATGAGACCATTTTCAGTTCCAGCAATAACCCTTTCTTCATCAAGCTAAAGAATATGGCAAGGGCAAATCAGTATTTCATACATAAAACAAGAATGGGGATAACTTATATAAGATGTCAATAGTGATGGATTGATGTCAACTTTTAATCCAAATACAAGTGAAAACAAAAATCTCACCTTTAACAAGGCATTCACTGGGTTTGGAGAGAGAGCGGTAAAGCGATCACTGACATTATTAATAGATTAACATTTCAATGGTTTTCGTGCTGGAAAGTAAATTCAGGTTTCCAAAAACACATTTCATACATCTATCGTTAGCATTCAGATTTCAGAATTACCTGCAATCCTTGAAAAATCCCCAAGAGTATAATAAAATGGTTCCACTTTCAGTCCCACATATAACTTTTCGGCCATTCTGAGTATTTAAACCAAAGAACAAAAGTTACTGACAAATTCAGAAAGCAATATGATATTAAAAATGCATTTAACAAATCATCTCCAGGTATTGTTTTTTTATTAACACTCCACTCCAAGATATAAGACCGCATGAGAGAAAGTCCAAGATACAGACATCATTTGCCCCATTAAACAGATATAATATAGTACTTCTAACTATGATGAACTTATTACAATGCTGCTTATATCAATTTGTCATCATGGTTCTTACATTTGTAACAATAACAATAACAACAATATAATATACAGAAATTAAAGTTCAATCTTGTAATTTGCATTCCGTGTTTAAACTTCTCATTACCAAAACCTCAATATACCTATATGTCCAGATATTCAAATTGATCTTTTAATAACCAATTGTTCCTTGTGAAAATAAGATTTTTATTTATAATTGCTAGTGTTGAGCATTGAAAATGTCATATGCATACCTTCATTATCACTATTGACAATGGCTCGTCTTCAGAAAATTCTGATTGTGTTTGAACCTGTAAAAAAAGCACGATTACATAATGGCCATACAGGTCTCGAAAATATGAGTTATTATTATCTTATAATCCTTACATAAATGTCCTTGAGAAATACATACCTTGTTACTTCGCAGATTACAAACAGATAGAGTGCCATCACCACTTGATAAGATAGAAAAAATAATGTCATAAATTAGCATGCTCAACATTGGAAGCTCAACCAAAAACAAAAACTAAAGAAATATAAAAACATATAATGTGGACCAAAAGAATGGATGTTAAGAACATGTATTGTGATACCCCCTCCATCCAACAAGTCATGTTTGATTTTTGAGTGTTAAAACTGATTCTATTTTAACTTTTAATACGGTACTTTGCTTCCAGCAAAGAAAGTTAATTTAGAAAGTGTATTATATATTAACACTTTGGGTTCAGAAAACTCGAAATGGAGACAAAGAGATCATTTAACCTTAGTTTTATACTGTGCGCATTATGCAGGCATAATTCATGATCCGCTGATCCGCGTGCATCGCAAATATTGTTTGTATGACTACTTGTTTATACTTTTTGATAACTAACACATTCAATATGTGATGTGTGCGCATCATCCATCGGGAATTGGGACCAAAATGCATCAAAACGCATCCGCAAGGCCCGCAATATAACACCAAGCATTGAACTATTAGTTTTTTTGTTTTTGTTTTTATAGAAGGGACATTTTCTACTACCTTGTTCCTAAAAGTTTCATGGAATCAGGTTCAAAGGTCATATCAGTAATGTACTCTTCATGAACTTGAAATGAATTGCAGCAAGATTGTTGTCTTGTATCCCACACCTACACAACAAATTGTGAAGCAATATCAATTTCCAGAATGAACTGATGGTCACAACTCACATGTTGAGTAGAATTGATTAACGTAAAACATAACATTGAGCAAGACAAGCTGACACAACACTACTAAGAATGGTTTGGTTTCAAGTGGCAAGATGAGTGAGTCGGTGGGTTTCGTAACGGGTAAAAAGAAGTCATTTTGTAGTACAGGTCAAAACGAGCCAGATCACATTGTGATGACCTGCTAGCTTTTCTTTGTCCATCTTTTAGAAAAATGTAAATCATTAACTGCAATAATTTTAATTCCAAACCAATATATCTCTATAATAATCTATCATTGGATAAAATGATTCAAGAGGTGGTACGCATTGAACCTAGGCTTTTGGCTGCTTTCAAACTGTTAGACCCATTAAGTAAAATTTGAAACATATGAAATACTGACAGAATCTAATTGACCCATTCATAAGTGAACAGCTGACAATGCAACATCTAAATTGATAACTTCAAACCTAGACCTCTAAATGCATCATTTAAAAGCAGAGATTTATACAAGAGATAGAAGTTGACTAAGATTGACATGAGTAATTTATGAACAGATATTTGACTGTGTTAAATACAACAAGTAAGAAACCTTTATGCACCCTTCGTCACCTCCAGAAGCAATTGTTGTTTCTGTGAGATTAACCAACCGGTTGACAGCTTTCCTACAAGACAGACAATTATCGCAAACAAAATATCGATTCTTAAATATAACAAAAACATCATCAACCTCCTCTAGATGATAAGAACACATACTCATGGGAGTTTTCAAGACGAGCAACTGGAGATCCTGTTTCAATATCAGTGGCCAGGATGGAACAATCTGGAGAACCCGTGAGGAGTACTGATAATAAGCATAAACAAACAATAAACAACATTAAGCTCTTCATACGAGGACGTAAGCATTCAACCAGTTTTGTATAGTATATAAACAAAGATATTCATTACCACGTCCTTCATTAATGAATCTAACAGCTCTACAAGATTCACTGTGTGCACGAACCTTCAAGACCCTAAAATGATAGTTTACAAAGAAAACCCAGATTTAACAACATCATAAGAGGACGAATATAAATAGACTGAAAACCTTTTTTTCTATTTTAATCATTGCATGATAACCACCCCTGTGAAAGTTATTATCTATCATGATCCTGCAAGAAATCATTTCTCAGATCCAAACAAACTTGAGTACATATCTGGGGCTTTCAGTTTCAAGGGTTTGGTCTGGAACTCCAATAGGAGTTTAGTATCATGTTCTTAACTCACTGTGAATAGATTTCGGTCCAAACTTCAAATTCCAATGCACCAGACACTCAAGATTATGGTTGAGTTTGGATGTACATCTAAATTAATTATCATGACATGGCTCAGAGAAAAACAGTTCAGGGTGTCTGAAACAGATATAAAATCCGATATAAATTAGAGTGAAACGATCAAATTTTCAGAAGTAAAAAATTGCTGGTCAAAACTGATTATTTAATAACTGCCACAATTGATTGTCTGGCACTCATTCTTCAAATCTCAGCAATCAGTTTGAAAATGCACATCCATTTAGCCTATTAAAAGCGTATCAAAAACAGGACATGAATGGGGGCCAATTTGCAGTCTTCACTTCAATTTAACAACACCCCTTTTCCAAGATCAAAACAAATGTGATTCGGGGCACATTGCTGGTATAGTTAACCGCTTTCACCAAAATCAAACAATTCTCTCACAGGTATGAGATAGGTAAATCATGGAATCATATACTGACCTTTGCGGTTCAGAATCTTCAGCATAACGATATCTGTATGGCATACAAAACTTTCCGTTAGATAACATTAGAAACTTACTACATATTACCATTGATGCAAAAAAAGGTGTTAAACCAAAACTAACAATACTCACACAAAAAGGTTGCCAGTGATTAAACCAGCAGCCACCAGCTGGCTCGACGGATGAAAATCAAGGTCGAAAGCTATATTCTTCAAACCAATCTCCATAAGGATCAACACTACACTACGTTTTTGCTATGCAATATTCTTCAACTTAATCTACATGAATTTGAAGAAACTAAGCAATCGAATTAAAAATTAACATGAATGCGATACATACATACTAAATTTCCCCCCTTTTGATTCCCAGATATGAAATTTTGAACGTGACGATTTGCACATACACCATATAAACCGATCGTGGTACTGCACTTTGATAAAGTATGTATGTATGTACGTATGTATATGATATAGTGAAAGTAGAAAGCTTGAAAAAGCATTAATTGTTGATTAGTATGAACGATGAATCCAAATAGAGTACCTTGAAGAGAATGGGAGGAAGGCGGAAGGGATGAACAGACGTAAACCCTAAACCCTCTTATTTTGAGTTTTCACCCTAAAATAAAATTGGAGATTATAGCCTCTCAAAAAAACCGTTTTCGGAATCGGTTCGTGAAAAAAAACCGAAACCGGTTTTGGACCCAAACTTGTTCAACCCGGTCCAGTCTGTCGGTTTTGGAGCGGTTTTTTAGCCCAAGCATTTAAACCGGTTTCCAACCTAATTCGGGTTCAAATAGATTCAAACCGTTTATAAAACCGGTTTTCAACCCGATACCCCAAACCACAATTTAAATAAATATTGTAAGGCGTTGAAATGTGAACCGTCTTATGGTCAAGCTTCGATAACAAATGAAAGAAATGTTTGAGCTTATATAGCGTTGATGCGGTTCGGGATCAAATGACGCATTTTGTAATTCAAGAAAACTTGTCATTCAAACATTTCAACAACGAACGTTTGACTCGACTCGTTGAAAAAACTCTCCAACCACGTTACACCAATATAAGCCGTGCTACTCTTCGAATAGATTGTTTAAAAATATGGAAAAAACTAAAAATGAATTAATATATTATTTTAAAATTTTACAAACCAGTGTTAACTTAACTAGTGATGCTTGGTCACCTTCTCACGGTTTACCGGACTCGTACATTTGTCTCACCGCCCATTGGGTAGAACCTGATTCATGACAAATGATGAAACGTATGATTGTGTTTGAATTGTTTGGTTATCCTCACACCGGCTAAAATATTTTTTATCTCATTGATAAAGTTATTAAAACGTATAAATTAGAAAACAAAATATTTTCTATATCTTTTAATAATGCGTCAAATAACATGTTTGCGATAGATCATTGGACATTAAATATAAACCAATATGTGATGGTGTGTTTTTTTCATAGTCGATGTGTTGCACACATCATAAACTTAGTCGTTTAAGATGGTTTAAAAATGATTGAAACAGTGAAAGATGGTTTTAAAAGAATGATACGTGATATTTTCAGTAATAACCAAAGATATAGCATATATCGCAAGTTTTGTAAAAACGTAAATTGCAAATGTTCAAATGTTTAGGTCCGAATTGAGACGTACCAACACAATGGAATTCCACTTGTAACATGTTTGAAAAAGCTATTGAAGAAAAAGAAAGTTTAAAAGCCTTTCATAATAGTTTGGTAAGTCATGGAAAGTCAAATATTTACCATCCAGCGGGTTGTGCCGTTATTGAAGAAATAACCAAAATGCTTCAAATTTTTAAAAATGCAACTACTTCTCTTTTCGGAGTTTATTATCAAACGAGTTCATTATTACTTCACCAAATTTATTTAATGATTTCAAAATTAAATGAGATGTCATTTATGTGACATCCAGTAACTTTCCGCTACCAAACTCTGTTAGTTCCGTTAAGTCTTGCATACACGTGTCGTGAGCACACACTAGTTGGCGTTGAACGTTGGTGACTTAATAATAATAATCTATGATAAACAATAATAATTTAATTAATAATGTTAATTATTAGTTGTGATTATGTGGTTCACGAATTTATAGAATTTAAACATTTATTTTGTGAATTTTACGCGATAACGTGACAACGTGTTATATATATTTCATGTTTTGTGTGACTTGTTGTAAATGTTTTTTATTATGATTATTGATTAATAATACTTGTAATTTGTAGTTAAAATTATTAAAAAAATGCTAAAGATATTAACTTTTACAAAAGTTGGTTAAAAGGGGGTTTATATGCAAAAATCTATTTATGTTAAGTTGAAAAATCACAACCCTAGCCTCCCACAACCCAATTTTGGCCACAAGAAGCCCCAAACCCCTCATTATTTTCAAAATTAAGCAATAACAAGCACATACAAGTCGATTTTGATTAGTTCCAAGTGGTTGCAAGGTGTTAGCAAGTCTAATTCTTGATTTCTACATGTTTAAAGGTTAGATTTCATCAAGTTTTCATAGTTTTGATTCATGATGAACCCTAGTTCGAAATTATGTATGAGAATATGAAATTTATGATTGTTAGATGTTGATATGATATTAGTAAAGTTCTATGAATGCTAGATTATGTTGATTATGCAAGAAATCCATAGTTTGATCATCTAGTTCATACATTGCCTAAAGAAGAAACTTTTTCTTCATGGAATTTATGTTTTGATGATTGGCATATGTTAGATGGATTGTTATGATTGCTATGAATTAGATTAGGGATGTTATTAATGAATTTGAGATTGAATTTGATAAAAATATGGATTTTGGATATGACTTTCCCGAAAGGGAAACTTTATTCATATGAAATGTATGATTTTGTGATTTGATCATGATTTGATGATTGTATGATGTTAGTTGTATTGCTTTGATGTTAGTTTACATGTATTGTGCAAGAAAGATCATGAAATCTAGTAGTTGTTCATATCTTATTATAAGTAGAAACTTTTGAATATGAGGTTTGTAAATTATGATGAATTGATGATGTTGGTCATGCGTAGATGATATTGATGAACTTGATTAGGTATAAAGTTGATGAATTCATGAATGAATTTTGATGTTAGATTGATTTTGGGTGTTACTTTCCCAAAAGGGAAACTTTATTTGTGAGAAACGTTGGATACGGTGAATTAGGTATGTTCATGATATTAGGATCATGTTAGAATGCTTGTTGATGATGTCTAATGTGGTGGAATGCGTTAATTGGGTTGTATGGATACTTGATTGATCATTTAGGGAATTTAGGTTCTTGATTATTATACATAATGATGGATTATGGTGAGTGATTAGGGAATCATGTTTGGGATTGAACTTGATCATTGTTGATCATGTTAATTGTTTGAGATTCACATGAGTTGTATGATAATCTAATTTAGTATGATGACATTGGTAGAAGTTGGGTTGATGATGTGATACATGTGAATAATATGTACGGTATTCATGTATGTTAAGTTGATATGCATGATTAAACAATATTGCAATTAATATGTCACTGACGGATCAAACGAGTCAACTAGGTCAAATGAGTCTTGCATTCCAAAACCTTCGGTCAATGTGTTTATTGAGCACCTAGGGTTGTTAAGTCTTCTGTGTACACACAAGTACTTATGTACTTGCGTGTTCTAGGTAACCTTTGAAGGGTTGTCTTTCCGTCTGTGTTAGCTTTAATCATTGTTTGTTGCATATCAGGTGAGTTCATGCCCCTCTATTTTATAAATCTTCTTCTGGAGGAGGTAGCATACTTGTACTCAAATGCTATTTTATTAGTATAAGTTGTGTATGTTTTAACATAATGCTTAATACCTTGAAAAGTCCTTACATTTGCGGATCGTTAATGATGGTAACTAGCGGGTGCAATATTATCCTAAACACAAACATCATCACGACCTGGTAAGTTGTGACGGGAGGCAACAAATGAAACATAGTCAGTTTCGATCGCGAAATCACTATGGTTATTACTTGTGAATATAGACTAGCTATCTATTTCAATACACTTCTTATGTTATGCAAATGTTATTATTTATGTAAACGCAAAGTTATGAACCCACCAACCATTGTGTTGACATTTTTAGTATGTTATTCTCATGTGTTAACTCAGCTTGCCATTAGGAGCAAAACACGGGTCCAACATGCATTCTAAGACTCTATTTTAAATACGTATTTATTGGTTCTCATTATGTGTTTTAAATATTGGGTTGGCATGTGTTTTTTCAAATTATGCATTTTTATTACTTTGGGCTTTTCTTATTTACAAAACGCTTCTGCATGGTTTTAAATGTTTGAACTTTGATTGGTTTTGTTTTGAATGTTGCATATAGTGGCGTTCTGAATAACTAGTGACTGTTGTCCTGGTTTGTTCACACGCCTTGCGGTAAAACTCCGCACGTGGATTTTGAGGGTGTGACAGATTGGTATCAGAGCCATTGGCTATAGGGAACTAGATTGCATACACACTAGTCTATAACCGCACACAATTAGTTAGTTACTCCTGACTTATCCTTTTACTATATACTCATTGGCATACATCACATACACTGCGGTATGGCATCATCATCGTCTTCATCCCCTATTCAACACACACCGGGAAAGGAACCCAAGATTTCTATTCTTCCTTTGTCGTATATGAGTTATGGTTCTAGACCTCGTATTTATATTTGATGTGTACTTTCCGGACGAATCAAATTTTTAGCGAGACATTGCTAATTCTGACAATTGGGACTGGTATCTCAATACACAGATTAGGATGTTAAAAAAGAAAAAAATGTCCCATGTATGATCTCTACCCTGACTAGAGCCGCCAAAATATATCCCCTACCCTGCACACCTCATATGGATATTGCAGCTTTAATGGCCTCACATCATGAGGATATAGTTCATATACATTAGCTGTAAAAATAGCTCGACCCTCGTTAGGCCCCGGGGAGGGAGCAGTAGGAGGAGCCGAAGGAACACTTGACGGTGTAGCGCTCTCATGGTGGAATGCTCAAGTCTAGATGCAGGGCCAAGAGATGGCTAATGCTTTGTCATAGGGTGAGTTCAAAGCAATTATAATGGAGGAATATTGTCCTTGTAATGAAGTTTAGAAACTAGAAGTTGAGAACTGGTAATTAAAGATGGAAGGATCTAACATCGAGGCTTACACCACTAGGTCTCATAAGCTGGCGACACTCCGTCTTGGCATGGTTGACTCGCTGAGTCGGTGAATTGAGCTCTACTTGCATGGTTTGGTGTCGGAGAAACGGTGACTGCTGCAAATCTCCCTACTATTCAACAGGTTATCCGACTAACTCATAAGCTCACTGTTCAGGCTGTGGAGCAAGGAAAGTTACCCAAGCGGGGCGTTGTGGCAAGCGTGTCTGACAACAAACGCAGGTGAGAAAACAATGCTGGCAATGGATCGCCATCTAGTAACCAACCCCAACAACATCAACCTCAACAGCATTAGCAGCATATGCGGTTTGATAACAATCACAACTTTAACCAATCATCTTCATCATCTCAAGGAAGATCAATTTGATTCCAATCAACCTCCAGTCATTTGATTCCAATCGTCTTGTTCATACGCACGACTGAATCCAATCGCACGATTGAATTCATTCGCGCCCTTCATTCGCACGAGTGACCCATACTCATAGCCCATTCGCACGAGTGAAACTGTCATGTTCCAAAAGTACCAAGTTTACAGCAATGGAAGATCAATTTTCTGCATTTTCTGCCGGAAAAGACTCTCGCATCCAAAACCTTCTGCTTCTGGAGAATGAGATTGGTAATCATAATAAACCGCCAAAGCTGATAACATTAGATGATTATCCATAGTGGAAACAACGGTTTGAAATTTATTTAAATGGTGTTGATCCCAATCTTTGGACATCCATTGAGACTGGTTACACGGTACCAGTCAGTGCTAATGGAGTCAAGCTAACCTTGGGAGGAATGAGTGAAGCACAACGTATTCTATTCAATGCTGAAAAGAAAGTATATGCTCTGTTGACTCAGTCGATACCAAAAGACATCTTTCATCAGTTCTCTGAGAACAAGCAAGCGAAAAAGTTATGGGAAGCATTAGAGAAGATATATGATGCAAATGTAACTCTCAAAGCACTGAAGGCTAAAGCTCTAAAAAAGGAATTTGATAATTTCTCCTTGATAGGGAATGAGAGCTTGGATGATATTATTGACAGATTCTACCATCTGATGAGTGAGTTGCACACTCATGGTGTAACAATATCTATGGAAGATAAAGTTTCAAGCTTTGTAGATGGTTTGTCAGATAAAGGGGATTCATTTGTGTATAATCTGAGACAAAACGACATTCTAGTGATGTTAGACATAAATGATTTCATCCTGAAGTTAAGAGAGGAAAAATTGATAATGAAATACAAGTCGAAGAAAGGATCTTATGTTCGAAATCCTTCACTTTACAACTCAGTTCCAATTCCAACTGTTTCAGGAGCACCATTACAAACAACTTTTATGTCTAGTTCTTCTACTCCTTCTTAGACCAGTACCTCAGGAATAGAAATGTCAGGGTCATCTGGAACCCAATATATAGTTCCTGAAGTAAACACAACAAAGTTGAAGACCGAGAATTTCGGTAATGTTAAAGTGGAAGTTGCCAAAGAAGATATGGATCTTCTAGCGGCGGTTGTACAATCTTACGATGGTTTAGTTGCCGGTAAGATTGGAAATTGTCACTTGCAGATGAGGATTATGAGCAAGTTGACGAAAATGAGCTAGAAAGGATGGACATAATATGGACATTGGCAAGTGGCTGTCAGAAGAGCAAAAAAGTTTGTCAAAAAGACAGGGCAAAATCTAGTAGCCACCAAAGATACAACCTTTGGTTTTGACAAAACCAAAGTCACATGCTTCAACTTTGGTGAAAATGGGCATTTTAAACGTGAATATGTAAAGCCCAAGAACACTAGTAATGGAAACCCATTTCCGACCTTCAACTGTCAAGACAAAGACACGATTGGAACTACTTCTTCAAAAGAGACAAAAGTTTTGACCGCTCAAGGTGATGAAGGCAAGACTCATCCTTTCGATTTGTGTCTCCGAGTGAATCAAATATTGCCTGTGTTGAGGCATTGGATGATGGATCTGCGAGTGAAGGTGAAATCATAGCTGAGCAAGTGATATCAGATACCGAAGAGGCTGTGAATGTTGTAAATCATTTGGTTAAGGAAGAGCTCAGATCAACAAACTCAGAATCTCCAGTCAACGAAGAGTTTGAAACAACGTTGATGGCTGACTCGTCCGATTCCTCACAGGTAAGTTCTAATGACCAATTATTTGATAAACATGCTTGTATTGAATGTAACAATATTAGGGATAACATTGATCTAAAATTTGCAAGGATATTAGAACACAACGATAATTTAGTAAATGACTTACAACTCTGCACTGAGGCCAATCGTATTTTAAAACAAAATGAGTGCAGTTACAAAGAAAAAATAGAACTTTTGGGAAAACAACTTAGGGAAACCGAGGTTGTTGCTTTAAATCAAGCAAATGACAAAAAGTTTTATTTAATCTCTTTGGAAGAAACGAAAAATGAAAAAACAGTTTTAGAAGTCGAAGTTGATTCCTTAAAATAGAAACTGCATAGTTTGGCTAGTTCTTCACACATAGTTCAGAACTTAGTGAAAGAACAAAATAATGTGGAAGGTTTGGGTTGCAAAGTAGTTCCACCACCACATGAAATCCTTCTGAATATTAAAAGTAGACTAATAAATAACAACCCAATTAAGGATCATATGGTGTCCACTCCTCTGGTTAGTAATCCCGATTCTATAGGAAAACCTATGAAGAATAGCACTAAATAGAAGGAGTCTACTTTGAAATCAAAAAGAAAGACGCCTATTGAATGTTTGGATGATCAAATAGAAAAGGTTAATTTAAGATCAGGTTCACACACGTCTACATTTGAACCCAAAATGACTAATCTAGTTAACCAAACACTTGTTACTCGTCAAAGTCCAAATAAACTAAAGGTTAAAGATGTTAAAAATGTTAAAACAATTAAATTTGTTAAAGAAGCAGAAACATCTAAAAGAGAAGTGACAAAACCCAACTAGGCACATCTCACACCCTTA
>BJCM01064124.1:0-10229 GCA_018326385.1 Flaveria bidentis
TTCATTACCGGATCGAACAAAAAACTTTACACTACTAAAAATTAAGACCCCACCCCCACCCCCCCCAACCCCAAAAAAGCTTCGCTCCTGATCAAATGCATATAAATTTCTGTAAGGTGTAGTAAGTGATGTTATTTGTTGATCTCGTTATTTTAATAGTTAAGATTGACGCGACGCTATAATCATAAACGATTACTAGGACGTTACAACTGGTTTGAATCATTATTACTTTTTTTTGTTTAAGTTTAGTTTCATAATTTTTTAAACTTAAATAAGATTTTACATTTTTTTTATTTTTTCCAAAAATGAACACGAATTTTGTCGCCTTTTATATGAGCGTTTGTATTAAAAAAATGATTATATGACAACACACACTTCTCATGAAAATACAAGTGTCGTTTCTTATTTGCTTTCCTTGCTTTGCATGTTAAAATAACTTTGTAGAGCTATATGCCTATATAATACATTGGTTTGTAATTAATTAAATCTTTATTATATAAACGTAGATTTTAATCCAATCAATGCTCATATTAGAGGTGATATATGTGAAAGTCAAAAGATAATAACAGAGTTAGTGGATGCAAGGAAATATAATTGGTTAGTTTTAAAACTGGTTAGTGGACACACACGCATATATATAAATGTTATATATAACATATGATCTAGTTGGATAGCATAACAAGAAGAGATAACATACTTATATATAATTATAAATTCAATGTGTATGTAATCATAATATTATGTAAGATGATATAACTGCATTACCAGTCAATAACTCAATATTTTGTATGTAATATATATTATTGTTAATTAATAATTAGATTATTTGGTTTTAAACTTTGTAGAATAAAGTAATGTTGGATGATGGGAGTATATATAGTAATATTCAATTTTGAAGGGGGTGAAATAATGGGAAGGTTAAAGAATGTGATGCATGTGATTGTTGTAGGGTTGTTGAACCATCAAATGATTGATTGATTTCAAAACATTACAAGTATTATGCTATTCAATTCACCATGTTACTACTACTTTTCAAAAGTTGTCAGCTAACAAAAAACTATAAACTTTCATGTGATTTAATATGCATTACAACTCATTATTAATCTTAGTTACTTTTGCTGCTGACTTTGCAACCTAAACATAAGAAATTTCAAGTTAGTATGAATGTCTGTAAGTGTGTTTGTGTTTATGGATGCATACCAAAAAGGTGTGAAAAATGAGATTAAAGAACTACGTTTTATAATTAGGGACACGGCGTTTTGTTTAGAAACATCACAACTATTTGAGAAAGAGTTAATTAGTTGATGGTCATAAGTGTTGACATTTATACACTAACATTATCGATCAACTCTTAGCATGAATACTATTAGCAGAGACTCTTTTAACTGTAGCTCATTTACTATAGCGAATATTATGTCAACATCATCCCAGTCATTGTTGATAACTCAAGTTGTTGTTTAACGACTAGTTACCACTAAGGACCATTTACTATTTCTCATCCTACTACAAGTAATGGACCAAGTTGGTGCTAATCTTAGATAGTAATGATGATTAGTAGCAACTTTATTACTTATAATATGTTCTTATTGATGATCATTGTTTTGTTAACTTTTAGCCCGAATGCGTTAATGGCGTAGTCCCTGGCCCCACCAAAGGTGTTGCCCCCAAACCCCCTCCAAGAGGGTGTTGCCCTCATGAAACCTTTTTTGCCTATAGGGTTTCACCCTATTAAATCCCTGTTGTTTTTAGTTGCTAAAAATCATAGAAATTGTGTAAGAGTGTGTACCTCACACCTCTTAACTCGCCTTAATGTTTATTATGATCCTTCTTTGATCTTTAGTAAATACAACTAAACTAAAACGATCTTGATAACACTATAGTCACTAACAATTATTAAAGTGTGTCTTGAATTGTAATGCTAAATAAATTCATGACCCAACCTAATATTTAAGAGCATGGCCTGAAGTAAACTTTCAAAGAAATAAATAGATATCGTTTGAATAAGGGCAAATCTTGGTCCCTAGAGGGTGGTGGAGGGAATCAACATACTCGTATGGCTTATAAATGTTGCGGGTCTATCTCGAGATCTAGTCAATTGTTGTTTGGGTTTGTTGTTATAAATATTTATTCCCAATCAACATGAACAAGAATATGGAAAACATTTTTTTTCACATGGATGAAGTTGATAGAATGAATGAACTCAACCACATTAAACTTTTATGATTGATCCCTTGGTTATTCTTGCGCATTTGCCTAACAATAATTGATTATTTGGTAAGGGGAAAAAATCTTTAATTTATGATTTGATTTAAAAGATGTACACATCTTCATTGATTATAAAATTTGAACAAGACAATCTATCTAATTAGATCAGAATCTTATAGAAAGTTGTTCAATTTATGTTTAAAATAAATAAATAAATAAAAAAAGAAACAAGAGATGTAAGTAAGGAAAGAGTTAAGAAAGAGCGTCGGTCGAAACTTAATAAGTCTTAAAATGGACCCCATGTTTCACCATCATATCCATCTTCCGTATCTACATGTTTACCACATCCACCCTTTCATGTTATTATATATTGTTCTACACGAATAATTATTCATACTTACTCTAGATGATTTAGACAAGATCAAGATTGATTTAACGTTTGACAATACAGATTAAAGCAGACATTAAAAAGATAATTGTGATATTCAGGGTTAGAGTACATAGTCTTTAACTCGACTTAGACTGACTTGACACTTGAAAATACAATATGAAGTAGACTTTATAAGAACTAAAGATGTACACGACCCTCTCACAATAAATTTTTAAGTTTACTTTACACGTGTTTAAACTACAGAATTGTATTAATGAGACTAACTAACCCAAAGGTCCAAAACATGATTCATGATCCCTATTGAGAGATTAGTTTAATTCAAGGTTAAACAAAGGTGGGGTCAAAAGAGACCCATCAAGTTGTTACCTTAATCCTTGAAACTACTTACAAATTTGAGTTTTTTATATCTAATAGCTTTTCATAAAATCTAAAGTTTTAGTTATGATTTCACCGCCGATCTAAATATATGTTTCGCATAGTTAATTATTTCGGTCTATGTTCAACTAGAAAAAAATATACATATATATATTTAAAATAATATAGTTAAATACCTTCAAAATTATCTCATATATAAATAGCATTATACCAAGTATGGAAAGGTGTAATAGATACATGGTATTTGGATTGGATGGGTGTTGTTCAGGTGGTGTGGGACCCACCATAAAATGAAATGTAAATTTTGGTTTGCGTGATTGACGTTGAGATGTAGGATGGAATTTAATAAGGTTTCCCAAAATCTACCCAAATCTTACTCCAACATCACACACTTTATATTTTTGTTTTATTTTTTTAATACTTGTTTTTATGCATCAATCAAAATTACTTCCAAAGACTTCATTGCAACTCCAAACATGACCCACCTTTGTTCCCTCTTCCCCCTTTCCCTTTTCAAACTTCTTTTACAAAAATTCAATTTAATAAATTTTGTTTCCATAAAATCTCTATTTTAATAATAGTTAAATACTTTTTTATTTAATATTAAAAGATAATAATTATTTCTTTAAAAAAATAAAATTAAATTTACCTTTAAAAGTTGTATCAAATTTTACAATTTTAGTTTAAAAGTTTTATTATTTATTTCAATTTTAGTTAAAAATATATATAGAATTTTGAGTTGAACTTAAAAAAATGGTGAAAATTTTATACTGAAACTGATGTTTCAAATTAAAAAAAGAAATAATCAGTTTTGTCAAAAATCAAGTAATTAAATTGAATTTAACTCTTATAATAAATTGTGATTCTATACTAAATCGTTTGAATATATATAACTATATATTGGTATCAAAATGTGTAGTATATGTGTTTTCACTAAGTGATTGAGGCTTCTAGTCCTATAGTGGACAATTAGTATAGGCATAAAAGTAGGTTTAGTAATTAGTAAGTGGATGAGTTGGCTATTTTAAAGAATATAGATAATTTTACTCAAAATAAACAGAGATTATGCTTTACTTTTAAGCATGATATATGACAAATAAGTAATTAGAACATGAAAAAGCTAACAAGTTTACAAGATATTCAAAATTTTAAGAGTATAATTTCTTTAAAGAACACAAATCAAATTTCCTTTCTTATGGAGGCGTCTTCATGGTTCCTTCCCCCCTAAAGTTCCATTTTGAATATTTACTTTCATACTTTGTATCTCTTTTATGCTTATATGATAAATACCAACTTATCACTACCATCCAATTGTACATCGTGGGTGTAAAGCACACTTTTAGTGTGAACAATGTTGGTGGTATGAAACATGAATATGTATAGGTTTTGATGTAATTCTAATATTGATGAAGTAGAATTGTTCTATGTGAACGTGTGATATGCATTGTACGTTAAGTTGTAAAGGTAGTAACAAAAGCTATGATTTAAAATCTTGAAATGATCATGTTGTTTGAAAGTGATCATACTCATTTTCAAACTTATAATACACATGTTGAGATTCAAACTTTATTTTTATATATAGATGAAATTCAAACACGTTTTCTTAAAAGGTAGATGTTAATCAAGAAAATATCATTCCAAATTTACAAAAATCGGATTGGTAAAAATTATATAAGAGAAATTACAACATAAAAGATATGGAACTTTATGCAATTTTCCTTAGGACACTTATTTCTTTGTAAATTGGTATTAAAAAACAATGGTGGATGAAAAAATAATTTTGAATATCACCAATCATAAAATCTTAATCGAGGGGTTATTCACAATTGAGATGACAAACGAACTATTATGTTTATCATCGCATCATCAGAATAGGTGGAATGACACGTCACGTGTAACGCCACACCTTCGTCAATGAGTGACATGGCATGTCACATGTACCACATCATCATTAAGGTTCCTAAGTCATAACAATCTTCGTCAAGAGATAATTCACATGTGAGATAAGACGATAATACATGCACCATCATGTTTATCAACACATCATCTAAGATGTGTGGCACGCCACGTGTACCATCACATCATAATTAGTGGTTGACATGGCATGTTATAAGTATCGACATATCATCTTCATATTGTTGACATCAGCGTATACAAACAGTAACTTGCTTATTAAAAACGAACAATAAAACTTATTTTTGTATATTCATTAAATTTCAATTTTTTAACTAATAAAAAAGTAAACTACCTCAAGATGATTGTAATTTGATGGGATAGAGTACTTTTCTAGTGATCACCTCTATAAAAGGAGTATTTATTTATTTTATTACAAGCAAGTCACTATTATTTTAAAAAATATATAAACTTATTATTAACTACATTTCACAAGCCATATAAATTAGAATGAACAAAATCACACACATATATAGTTCTATAAATTATAATTCGTCCAAATTAAATCATTTGTTTTTTAATAGAAAACAAAGAGTCCTAAAAGCTCTAGTGACTAATATGTTTGTTGTTTCAAATTTCCATAAGTAGGTGAGAGATGGGATGGTTTGTGGGACCAAGTAATTAGCTAATGGTGAAAACTTGAGTCCCCTAACATGGCTCCTAGGGGACCTGAAATCATGGTTGTAGATTTGAAGACATACATTAGGATTCTCCATAACACTTATTTAAACCTAATTATCACCTTTTTCAACTTTTGCATTATTGTTATTATAATTATGCATACATATATGTGGATCCAATGGTTTTTGTTTACATATTCATCGACGAACCACATAAATCTGAAAAGGGATTGGGCCACCATGACCCACGTTTAGGGTTTTAATGAAGTTGATGTTTACTCATATACATTATGCTTCATGAAGTGACATTCTCATCTTTAATTCCTCATAAAGTTTGGATTTCAACTATGGAGTTGTTGGATACTTTAAACGTTAATTGGTTTTTTCCTTCTCTGGTTAGGTTTAGTTAACTTTTTAGTTATGATTCAATGTATCATATGTTAAGATGCAATGTATTGTCCGTTAGATTGTGTATACGTAATCTAACAACGATGCCAGTCACGTATAACAACTAATGGATGATAATGGTGATGTGATGATGTTTCTAATATTGGTTTGTTAAGTTTACTAACACCAGGAGGTTTTATCATAAAACAGTAATATAGCATGTTCTTAAGTAATTAACAAATTTGAAAAAGTCATATTTAGGCTACTGCAATCAAATAAATAAATAAATTTGGTTATATGTTTTATGAAGATAATCATATAAAGTTATTATATAATTGTCTAGATATATGTCTATATTTATGTATAAGCAGTGTTGTAAAAATCGCGAATAGCCTCCGATGATTAGTCAGCGATTAGTCGCTAATCAGAAGTTAGCCACATCGATATCATCAAATCGGAGGTTCTAGGCGGTAGTCGGTGAAAATTGGTCAAAGCCGGACGGAATCGTCTTATTTGGTGGTGTTACAGCGACGAGAACCACCCGATTTGTCGATTCCGGCAAGGATTTGTGACTCCGGTGATGGGAACATGAGAAAGGGCAACCGGTGGTGACTAGAACATGCGAAGAAGACGGTTGTTTTATGTTTAGGGTTTAATGATTCAACTAAATTTGTGTATTTTTACATTTAACCCCTTCAATAATTATCAATTTACAAATTATCCCCCAAACTTGTAAATTAAATTATAAAAAGGTATAAAATTATGCATAAATTTGAAAAATCATACACAAAAGTCTGATCCGATTTATCCCCATTAATCCCGATTAATCATTAGTCCTTATCTCACTACCCGACAAGCGTTTAACGATTTTTAGAACACTGTGTATAAGTTTAGGAGGTTAAAAACTTGTAGAAAAGTTATTTTATTTAAATATAGATAATAATCATTTCCTTCCTTTATTGTATAATATAACAGAAAATAGAACTCATATGCTGGTTCACAAATTGGATTTGGATCACACTGGATTGGTTTTAAAGCCAGTTTGAAAAGAGTTAAAAAGAAATTTAAAACATAATAACCAAAACTAGTTTGGACTAGAAACTGAATGAAATCGGTACAAATCAGAGTGGAGAAACCGATTTAATGAGGTAATTTATTTTATATTCTTTTAATTTTGGAAATTAAACCAAAGAAAGAATGTGGTTTACCACATTCGAATATCATTATGTTTTTGAGAGAGCATTTTTCAGAGATTAGAGATTGGATAGTTTTTAGTTTTATTAGTGATACACATACATATCCACACCCGTATATATGAACAAATGATGGGAAATAGCAAAAAAAAAAAAAAAAACAAAAAACAAAAGAGGCATAAGGACTAGATAACGGTCACATAACGATTAGTTCAATAATCCTTTCTAAAACCGGTTTCTCCCAAACCATTTCTAACTACTATATTCTTGAATTGGTTCCAATCTTGGGGATGGAATCATTTCAAATCGATTTTTCTCAAACTAGTCTTTGGATCAGTATTGAGTAGGTTTAAAAACCAATGTAGATTTGTGATCTGGGGTTTTTGTTCACCTCTAAACCCAAAACATTCATCTTTCGATCCCTATCTTTCTTTGGACTTAAATAATGACCATTTCATCGCCAAATTGAATGTTTCATCGCTACATTGAATTGTTCAAGTTTGTAAAGAGACTTACCTTTGTAGAGAACTCTGATTGCAATATAGGATTAAGCAAGAAGAAAGCTTTTGACATGGGGTTTTAGGAAGAAAAGTGCTTAGCGGTTTTGTTCGAGACACAGAGACTATGTGGTTTTTAAGAAGAAATGTCGAATAAAAGTGATTGGTTTTGAAGATATTGTTCAATTCTTCTTTGTTTGTAATTGTTATGCCCCTATCACCTTGTTAGGATGGTTTATTATAATGTTGTTCTATAAAAATAATTATTATAAGAATCAAAATCTGGTTATAACATATTATTGTTATTTTAATCTATTATATTTGACTCTTTTATAAAACAAGTTTGTAACTTTTAATATGTTCTTAAGACCGAAACACATTGTCATAGTCCAGAAAAAAAGATCAATAACACTTGAATGGTATTATTTTTAAGCATGAGCGTTTAAATATATGCATATGCTCATTTAAAAATAGTAAAAAAAATGTTTGTTGTTAGGTAGTAAAAATTTGATGGCTTTTTGCTTTTGAATTTAGAACTATATATTTGTTGAAGTTTGGAGGTCTTGTGAGTTTGATTGACAATGACCAAAAGGTAAAGAAATAACATGTAAACTATTAGAAGTTACAGTGTTTGCAGTTAATTATATTGGCCATATCAATGTAGGCTGATAGAAGCACATAGTTAATCATGTAGTTTTATTTGTGTTGTTTTCATTAATTATGGATTGATAGAAATCTTATAAAGATTTTCAATTAAGCTCCAATAGTCTTAATGATTTGAAAAGAATACATATTGCCTTTCTTAATATCATTTTTCAATTAAGCTTCCATTACATGAAAACTAATTGGCACAACTCTTTGAGCAAATATTACCAAGCTTAATTTCAAGAGAACAATGAGACACTACAAAAATAACGAGTATCACATAAGGCCTAATTTGTCAAAAACTATTTTTAATGGGTTGTCCCGACAAGAATCCATTAATAATACTAAATATGATCATGGTAATATGATTTCCAATAATGAACATTTAGCAACAAAGTTATTGAGCAATAAATTTTGCATAGGATATCAGGTTCTCTATTGCACTAACTAAATAGGATTCTTTTCGCATTTACCTCGCGCTACTTGTACAATATCGGTCATTGAGGAATACCCGGGCTTAGAGGTTGTAACACCCGGCCTCTCGTACCACAAATATTGTTCGTTTTATCCACGAGAATCTTAAAGATTTGATTTTGGTTACCCGTGTGAAAACTTTCTAGGGAGGTCATCCATCCTTGGATTGCTTCCATCTGAGCACGCTTAACTGTAAAGTTCTCATCTCATTCACAACCAATACGCCTAAAACGCGTGATGATTAGAGACCAGACATTCTTTATGAACCAATAATCTCTCCTGTCCACGACCGATGTGAGATTTATGTAGGGTGTCACAATCACCCCCCTTTGAACTCATCGTCCTCGATACGCCCGAGAAGTTACCATCCGCGGTGAGGTATGTCCCACATCCCGAACGACAAAGGAGTGGCTCTGATACCATTATGTAACACCTGGCCTCTTGTACCACAAATATTGTCTGTTTTTCCCACGAGAAGCTTGTCACACCCCAACCTTAACAGTGGAAACGTTGAAATGTGAAGATTAAGATTATTCACAGTCACATAACACTACCATAAATTGTAAATATAATTATCCATAAGTTTAAATAAGCATTACAACCAAAAGTATCAACATAATAAAATAAACAAAGTTCAACTTCTAAGTTTTCAAGACATATTATTTATTTACCTAGGTCCAAGTCCTAGTGTAAGTTTGCTTCAAATGATAATCATCAACCTTGTGCATTTCCTGAAACATGTTAAAAATAAAGGATCAACTTTGAAAGTTGGTGAGTTTCCATGGGGGTGTCATTTTTACCCGAACCCGAATACCTAACCCGATTATAATCTACCCGAACCCGATTAAGACATAACCCGAAAAAACCGAACCCGATTACAATCAAACCTAAATATGAAATTCTTATTTAAGTCGGTCATTGGGTTGTGTTTTGGCAATTCGGGTTGACCCGAATAACCCGAATACCATATCGTTATTATTGACAATCCATATTTCATATTTTAGGATTTCAATCTATGTCATCTATTTTTAACTTTCTATGAACTCGATCAATCCTTACATCACTCTATTTTCAATTGATGACACAAATTTTAAATTCGATCGTTCAATCAGTCCATCTTTCATACTAAACCATCTAAACTGATAACAAACAAGGTATAGTGATTCCATATTTAAGCATTATTATATATTTATTTTAAATATATGTTTGTTACTCCTTGTACGTCTGAGCTTAATAATATAAAGGAAAAATATTGTATAGGCCTAGTAACATGTTATTGTCTTACCTTTGTTCGAGCAATAACAGTTATGATGATTGGTTGTGTTAAGCATATGTTCTAGCAATATGTGGATTTAGAAGTTGATTTTTTTTCAACTATGACTACCAAACTTGTTTGTGAAGAGATGTCAAATTCAATTAACAAACCGAAACACTTTATAGTATGTTATCTTTGATTTGTAAATTTACAAGTGGACCAACCCAATTACCG
>BJCM01064125.1:0-11217 GCA_018326385.1 Flaveria bidentis
TATATATATATATGTATATAACATTGGATATTTTTTAGGTTGAGCAAAGTAGACCCATGCTTATAAACTGTAAAGGTTATTGTTTTTTAGATTTAACTCATTTATATTTTATCATTAGTTGTATAAATAAATCTATCGGTGAAGCCATATCCTATTAGTTAATCATTATAGTGATGAGCCAAGGGAGGCAAAAGCTACTGTTTGCAGTTGCGAAGAAAGCGTGTGTAAAAAGTTGCATTACTTATGTACTTGTGTTTAGCTTCATATTTCTTATGATTGTTGGGTGGGCCACTTCAGATTTGTTAAATTGAAATGGTTACTTTGCACATATAGTTATACCATATTGTGATAAAAAAATACAAAGTATGTAAACGTCATGTAGATAGTACTAAGGTAAGGAGTGCATATGTTTAAAGAACTATCTTTAATTTTTTATAACGCATTTATTACTTATGAACACATTTGATTGAAAAAAATAAATAAATGATTTGTTAATGAAATTGCTGAATTACAAC
Source organism: Flaveria bidentis (assembly GCA_018326385.1). Taxonomy (NCBI): domain Eukaryota; kingdom Viridiplantae; phylum Streptophyta; class Magnoliopsida; order Asterales; family Asteraceae; genus Flaveria; species Flaveria bidentis. The sequence goes on from BJCM01064125.1 coordinate 516, forward strand.
GAAGAATTAAGATCAAAAGAAACTCAAATTCACGTTTGTGATTATCTCTATCAAGAACTTTTGGTTACAAGAGTATGAACTAAAGTGAAGTTCATCAAGCCCTATTTAACGACCTTTAACAAACTCATATGAACATTTACAAAACACACAATTACAACCAAATACATGTGTAACTAAACAAGTGTAACTAACTATTGAATATCAAATGAATCCACTTAATTTGTGACAAAGAAGTTAACACTGATGCACCAAATAACATTTCAACAATCTCCACCTTGGTGATCAATGTGACAGAAACTTCAATCTAGCCAATATGCAGCATATCAAGACACTTTAAAATTTTGAACCAGGTAGACACTTGGTCATCATATTTGCTGCATTGTAATTAGTGCTCACATACTCCACTTTAACAACATTAGAACACAAAAGTTCCCTTATCCAATGAGGCCTTACATTGATATGCTTTGATCTTTCATGAAAAACTTGATGCTTAGACAACTTTATAGCACCTATATTGTCATAAAATACCAAAACACATTCACTATATAATCCCATCTCAAACATAAAACCCTTCAACCAAAGAGCTTCTTTAATAGCCTTTGTTAAGGATATATACTCAACCGTAGTAGTAGACAAAGCTACTACATGTTGCAGACTAGCTTTCCAACTTATGGTACTACCAAAAACTTTAAAGATGTATCCAGTGATAGATCTCCCTTTGTCATAGTCTTTTGCAAAATCTGAGTCAACATAACCTTCTATTGTTGGACTTTGATTATTCACTCTTCCAAACACTAACCCAAGTTCCTTAGTACCATTTAAGTACCTAAGTATCCACTTAACTCCCTCTCAATGCTTTTTTCTTTGGATTACTAATGTATCTACTTACAACACTAACAACAAAACTAATTATCTAGTCTAGTGCATATCATAAGGTACATAAGACTACCAACAACATTAGCATAAGGGACACTTATCATTGACTCCTTTTCTTCATTTGTACTGGGAGAATCTACGCATGAAAGCTTAAAATGCAGGCCCAGAGTAGTCACAACAGGTTTGTTATTATCCATAAAGTAATTCTTCAACACTTAAGTAACATAAGACTTTTGAGACATCTTTATTTCACCAGCTACTCTATCTTTTAAAATCTCCATTCCCAATATCTTTTTGGCCTCACCTAATTGTTTCACGTCAAACTCAGACATTAACATCCTTTTAGTTTCATCAACTTGATCTTTGTCTTTGCATGCAACCAACATATTATCAACATACAAAAACAAGTACACATACAAGCCTTTACTATATACTTTATAGTAAACGCAAGTGTCATAAGCACTCATAGAGAATCCATGTGAAACCATATATCTATCAAATCTAAGATATCATTGTCTAGGTGACTGTTTTAGTTCATATAAAGACCTTGTTAGTAAACATACCTGATTAGCTTTATCATTCACTTCAAAACCTGGTGGTTGTTTCATATAGATATTCTCATCAAGGTTTCCATGCAAAAATGCAGTCTTAACATCTAGTTGTTCCAGCTCCATATCAAGAGTAGTTGTTAAAGTTAATACACACATTATAGATGTATGCTTGATTATAGGTGAGAATACCTCTCCATAATCAATCCCTGCCCCTTTGAGTGAAGCCCTTAGCCACTAACATTGCCTTATATCTAGGTCCATCACCTGACATACCTTCTTTGACCTTAAACAACCATTTACAATCAACTAGTTTTTGAAAAACCCAAGTCTGATTCTTATGAAGTGAATTCATTTCATCCATCATAGTCTATTCTTATTTGTGCTTATCATGAGATGACATAGCTTCCTTATAGTATAATGGATCATGAAAGCTTTCTTCCTCAGCAACATTAAAGACATAAGTTGTGATATCATCCATGTACCAGATAGGTTGAACAATCTTCTTCTTAGGTATGTCTGTCGTTATATTAGTCTTAGAAGTAGGTCTTTGAGAGCTTCTGATGTATCACTAGCCTCACCTAGATCATGAGACACTTCATCTGTGAACCCCACCTTAATTTGAATCCCTTCATCAACTCCACCCACTCTAGATGATCTTGAGACAACATCCTTATACATTAATTTCTCTTCAAAAGTAACATTTCTACTTACAATTACCTTGGGACTTCCATCATCCAATCTCCACAGCCTATACCCTTTAACACCATCAGGGTATCCCAACATAATACACTCCTGAGCTCTAGGTTCAAGTTTTTCTTGATTTATATATGAGTAAGCTAAACACCCAAACACTTTGAGATTGTGGTAATTAGTGGTATCACCAAACCACCTCTCCATGGGCACCATCATACCTATGGCTGAGGATGGAGTCCTATTAATTTGTACACAACAATTTTAAGAGCTCCAGCCCAAAAACTCTTAGGCAAACTAGCTCCCAATAGTAAACACCTCACTCTTTCTAGCAGTGTTATATTCGTATGCTCTACTAATCCATTTTGTTGAGGGGTGCCTGGGATTGTGAGATGTCTATCAATTCCAAAAGTAGTATGTAGATTATTAAACACATTGTTACAGAACTCCAGGCCATTGTCTGTCCTTAACTTCTTAATTCTTTTACCTGTTTGATTCTCAACTAATACCTTCCACTTTTTGAATTTTTTTGATGGCCTCATGCTTATGTTTCAAGACATAGACCTAGACTTTTCGAGAGTAGTCATCAATAAGAGACAAGAAGTAAGAGGCTGCACCTAGAGACAAAGTCTTAGTAGGACCCTAGAGATATGAATGAATGTAATCTAAGACTCCCTTAGTCTTATGAGTACCTTTTGAGAACTTAACTCTTTTAGCCTTTCCCATGATACAGTTCTCACAAGAACCAAACTCATAGTTACCCAACCCATGAATTGTGCCTTGTTTCTTTAATTCCACCAGCCCTTGATGGCTAATGTGGCTAAGCCTTTTATGTCACAAGCTGGCTATATTAGTTTTATATACATCAGCAACTGACACATAACCCACTCTGGCCTGCCCATCTAGTACATATATGTTGTTCTCTCTTATAGTCCATGTTAGGAGTACTAGGGCTCCCTTAACCACCTTGGCTTTATCATCTCTCAAAGCCACATGATATACCTTTCTTTCAAATGTAGCAAAGGAAATTGAATTTTTCTTTAATTCTAGTATATATCTCACACCATGTAAGTTAATGGTAGTGTCATTTTCTAATTTGAGGGATATAATACTAATGCTTTCTACTTTGCATGGTCTGTTATCCCCCAATTGAACAATACCATTATCCTTTAGTTCTAACTCCTGAAAGAACTCTTTATGTGGTGACATGTGATATGAGCATCCTGAGTCTAGGATCCAAACCTTCTTTTGATCCTGCATAGAGACTGTTAAGACTTCAACACTATCATAGCCATCATCGGAATCTTCTTGAATACTTCCACCTTGATTCTTGCTTTTGCTGAAGTCTGCCTTTATTCTCTTCCATTCAGGGCACTCCCTTTTTAGGTGTTTGTCTGAGTTGCAAAAAAAAACACCTCAGTTTTCCTCTAGATTTCGATCTAGGCCTCATACTCTTATACTTGATTGTCCTATGGTCAGTCCTACCCTTGACAAAGAGACCTTCTGATCCCTCATCCTTAGTTTCGTCCCTTTTGTGAAACTCTTTGGAATTCATCGTAGATATGACCTCTTCCATTGACAAGCTTGTGTTTGTAGGAGACAAGCAATGATACCAAGAAAATTATGGCCCTATCCTCATCCTCATCCTTAATTTCAACTTCAATGTTTTCAATATCCAGAAGAATCTTATTGAATTCATCTATGTGGTCTTCTAGTGTCTTCCTTGACGTCATCTGTTTTCAATATCTAGGATAATCTTATTGAATTCATCTATGTGGTCTTCTAGTGTCTTCCCTGACCGCATCTGAAACATGTAGAGTCTCTTCTTCAAGTAGAGTCGATTGGCCAGGGATTTTGTCATATACAAGCTTTCTAGTTTGGACCACACCCTTGCAACCGATGTTTCCTTCATGACTTCCCTTAGCACTCGATCACCAAGGCTAAGAATTATTACACTATGAGCCTTTTTCACAACCTCCTTCCTTTCTTTTTCCGACATCAGTCTCCCCCTTCAACGCATCAACGACTCCTTGATGAACTAAAAGCGCCTTCATCTTCATCCTCTATAGCTTGAAGTCGTTTTTGTCGTCGAATTTTTCGATGTCGAACTTGGCAGAATTCACCATTCTTCAATCTTTTTCAAGACTGAATCAATCTTGACTATCCCCTTTTGGTAATCGTCTTCTTCGTTGATCGAGAGTCGAAGCTCTGATACCAATCGTTAATGAAATTACGGAATTACAACGAAGAATTAAGATCAAAAGAAACTTGAATTCACGTTTGTGATTATCTCTATCAAGAATCTTTGGTTATAAGAGTATGAACTGAAGTGAAGGTCATCAATCCCTATTTAACGACCTTTAACAAACTCATATGAACATTTACAAAACACACCCCTGAACTATGACTAAACCACAATTACAACAAAAAACATGTGTAACTAAACAAATCAACTTACTATTGAACTATCAAATGAATCCACTTTGTGACAAAGAAGTTAACATTGATGCACCAAATAACATTTCAACATGATTTTAAAGTGATGGAGTATAAAATGCATGGTTATGCTAGGAAAGGACACGAGCTGCTTATGTAACATTTAAATTCATTTTTTACCATGGTATAACACATGACCTAAAAGGATTAAAAATAGAATTTAATTATGTCATGTTGGTATGTGTTTAATGTTATGATAATTAATGAAATTCTAGTCATGATTTGGAATATATGTGTATGTTGGGTTTTATAAAATTGACATAGCAAACAAGTAAGTTTAAACTCCAAAGAACAAAAATATATTATCATATTTATTGACCTATAGATATATCGATACATAATTTCAATTTATTCTTATATTTAAATTGTGATGACACAGTTATTTGAAAGTAACTATAAGAATTACACTTAGTATGCAATCAAAGAGCTTTCAGTATTCACATGTGAAGTACAAAGAAGTTACTTTAGAAGATTTAATATAACTCGATGAATTATACTAAGTATCAAATCTTTCGAAGCCAAAATACTAATTCTACCGAAACCAAAGATGAAGTCTTTCGAAGCCAAGACTAATTTCTTCCAAAGACAGAGAAGACATGTCTTCTTTGACATACTTTTGACAAAAGCTTAAATGCCTTTCCGCTGCCATCTCTAAAAACTCACCAACTTAGATGAGTTGGTGAAAAGTTCATACTTTTGTCAATTATAGATTAAGGTGTTAAGTCTGTAACTTTTCAACTATGTACTTTTATCATTTTTGTAATAAATAATGATGTGAGCTATATCATGTTCTAGTCACTAGTCAAAATACAATCTACTTTTTGATTTTACATTAACCTTGTTGTTTAGATTAGTGTTTACAACTATCTTTTAAAATATAGCCGGTTGTAGGATGTAGTATAAAATACTTTAAATACTTATATTTTTAATGTAAGCTTTATAACACTTTTAAGAACTTGAGAGCAATATACATTATTATTGAAAACTATATTAGTGTGTTCTTGTTCTTGCTTCTGTTCTTTACTTGTGTTCTTTATTTTATCATAAACCGATTCCTTATTTAATCTGTTATGTATTATAATTCTACTAGCACTATGAAACTGTTGCATTGATCTCATTCACCGGTGCTGAATTGATATTTTAGTTTTTTTTCTTGTTTTATGACTTTTTTCTAGATCAAGGTATCTTTTCTATATGTTGTGACAACAAATCTCGTTGGTTGTTGATTGGAACCATCAAAATAGTAAAGTAAAAGATTGACTAGTTTAGTTAAAGTTTTAAAACTTCAGCTTTCTAAAACCATCGAATGGTTCTGATAAAACTTATTTTGTTATGTGTTATCAAAGAGTTAGAAACAAATAGACCAATAAATTACCATGTCAAGTCTTTCAGTAACTTTAGAGACCCAATTTTTTAAAACTACCATTTGCTACACTCTTTCTATCCTTTCAACCCTCCCTTCTTATTAAAAAGTAATAAGTAAAAATTAATCTTAACTTGTAAAATAAAGTACATTTAAAATTAATCATATGCCTTTATCTGTTTTACTTCTAAACTTATTTTATTTTCCATTACAAACACATCTACATTTGTTTTATTTCGAAAGGAATTTATATATACTTTTTTAAAATACATCAAAACATGCCTCATATGAACTACCTTTGATCATATTATATTTTCTAACCCTGAAAGTTACCTTACTTATAACCATATCACAATCAAACTACATCATCTTTTTTTGAAAAAAACAATAAGTCAAAGAAAATTTGAGTGAGTCCTTGATAGTTGATTTTTTTCAAATAAAAAAAGAGGCAAAAAAAGGTTAGCTGATGTCGATTATATTGATCGAAAAGAAAGGAACTTAGGAAATGTCGTTTATTTTGTGAATTGTGTGATTGTATTTTTTCAATAACATATCAAATCATCAAAATTTTCATCGGGACTCCATTATAATATATTATTCCCATTTCAAAATTTCATGACCCATAAAATATCTAAATCTGTTATAATTTATTTTAAAAATAGGGGCTCTTATTTTTAAATGGCCTCAAACCTGTGACGTCATAATTTACATTATAAAGTCAGTCTTGCCTGTAACGTCATAATTTACATTATAAAGTCGGTCTTGCCTGTGACGTCATAATTTACATTATAAAGTCGGTCTCGGACATAATGTGTTTCTTAGATATTGTGAATCAGGGTGTTCATATTATTATTGTTCACAATATTGTGAATCATGGCAAATTGGGTAAGACATAGGGGTCCCGATACCATACACACCACCTATATGAATAACACAACTTTCAATCTATCACCTCTGTTTCTCTCTCTTCAACAATTGGACACAAAACTTCACAGCAATTGCAGCACCAAAACTGTCGTTTCCTTCGTGTTCTTCCTAATCGACTGACTGACTATACACACCCAAAACCCCCTTTATCATCATCATCATCATCATCATCATCATTGTTATTATTATTATTACACCCAATCATCTCTCAATCAACCAACATGTTCTGCTTCAATTAACCCTCACACAATCATACCCTTCACTAATCCACCAATTTGAGCTCAAATCCCATCTGGGTTCATCTCAATCATGGAGAAAAAACAAGGGTTTTTCTCAACATTGAAGGAAGAAGTAGTGAGAGGGCTATCTCCTCGAAGATCAAGAAACAGAGCTCCGAAACCGGGTCGGAGCCGAAGTGGGTCTCCGAACTCGGGTCTGCTGAGGCGGAGCAAAGATCATCGGCATCATGGGTCACAACCCGAACCCGTTATGCCAAGATCCGGGAGCTTGAGACCGTTGGAAGCTCTGTCGCCGCTCCCGGAGGGTCCGGATCCGAATGAAACTCCTGCAGAAGTCGCCGGAGATTCGTCGAAGGTTGAGAGGTGGGGGCATTGGATGAAGGGTCAGTTGTGTCGAGCTCCGGCTGTTGCTTCGGGCTCGGGTTCGGGTCCGGGTCAACGTTCGGATCTGAGGCTGCTGCTTGGTGTCTTGGGTGCGCCGCTTGCGCCGGTGCACGTTAGCAACTTGGAACCTTTTCCTCATCTCAGTATCAAAGACACCCCTATTGTTAGTTCTTCATTTCTCTGCTGTTAGATTTTAATGTCAATATTAACTCTTGAATGTTTTAGTACTTGCTATAACTGTTGATTTTATTGTAAAAAAATGGGAACTTGCATTGATTTGTCTTTAATTTTGATGATGAAAGTCAAAGGTCAACGCTATTTCTTGATTTTGAAATGGATGGAGGGGAAATAAGCTAATTGGTGCATTTTGGGTTGATCAAATTAAATTTTACCAATGTTTAAAGAAATTGGTGTGTTCATATGTAGGATATGCTAATGTAGGGTCTTTAAAGTAATTCATTAATCCAATAGAAATAGAAGTAGATAGTGTGAATGGATGGCTTGAGACTTTTGATGGTGTATATATGTTTGGTTATTTCAAGTGAATTTCCATTTTGTTATTTTCTGTTTTTTAACCGTGAAAATCTGTTACTGGTAAACTGAATCTCATTAATACGGTGATCAGACACTAAAGGTTAAATACAGAAAACCAACGGATGCTAAATTTGCATTTGAACCTGAGACATTGCTAGGGGGCTCTTATTTTTCTCAAACTTGGTTTTAGGCACAATGATTCAAACTTTCCATATGCATGTTTATAAATTCAAAAAAGAGATGATTGTTTTGGTTCTTTTTCAATATTTTGAAGTGGGAATTTGTTTCTTTTAATGATTCATGAAAAAAAAGAAAATTTCTTTAGGGTAAGATCAAGAATCAAGACTTTTGACCACTTTTTTGTTGGTTTATGAGTAAATACAAAGAAATGGAAGTTGAGCATTAAAGATTGTGAAAATTGGAATTTTATGGTGGAAGTTGTTGTATGGTTGTTATCACTTCAGTTAATATTGCCATGTTGTGTTTGGTGGCTGTGGTTGCAGGAAGCTTCATCAGCACAGTACATACTGCAGCAATACCTGGCGGCATCTGGCGGTCAGAAGCTGCAGAACTCGATTCACAATGCGTATGCCATGGGGAAAGTTAAAATGCTGGCGTTTGATATTGAGACGGCTACAAAGGTTATAAAAAACAGAAATTCATCAAAAACCGCAGAGTCTGGTAGTTTTGTGTTATGGCAGATGAACCCTGATATGTGGTATGTCGAGCTTGCACTAGGTGCAAGCAAGGTTCATGCTGGTTGCAATGGGCAGCTCGTGTGGCGCCACACACCCTGGCTTGGTGCACATGCTGCTAAAGGGCCTGTTAGACCCTTGCGTCGTGCTCTTCAGGTTATAAATCTTTAGCATTATTATCTTTTTCGTATTCTTGCCGAACTGTAAATTGGCAAATGGGCAGGCCCGTTAAGTCTAGTCACGGGTCAAATCTGGTTTGGGTCGAAAATATTGTTTTCAGTTGGGATGAAGCCTTTTCAGGTCAGGTTGGACTGACAACCCGACCCGACCCGACATTTTTTTTACAAATCTTATAAATAGTTAACGTGATAAATTTGATTAAAAGATTCTAATTTGAATAGTACATGATTGGTGCATATATCAGGGTCTGGACCCACGAACAACGGCGAACATGTTCACAAACGCGCGATGCACAGGTGAGAAGAAAATCAACAATGAGGATTGCTTCATCCTCAAACTATGTGCCGACCCCCACACTCTAAAAGCTAGAAGCGAGGGCCCTGCAGAGATCATCAGACACGTTTTATTTGGTTACTTCAGCCAGAAAACCGGGCTCTTAATCCACCTAGAAGACTCTCATCTGACCCGAATCCAAACCAATGGTGGTGATGCAGTCTACTGGGAGACCACAATAAACTCTTTTCTTGATGACTACAAACCTGTTGAAGGGATCATGATTGCTCACTCGGGTCGGTCAGTTGTAACCCTTTTCAGGTTCGGTGAAACTGCTATGAGCCACACCAAGACCCGCATGCAAGAGGCTTGGACCATTGAAGAGGTGGCTTTTAATGTTCCTGGGCTTTCAGTTGACTGCTTTATTCCACCTGCTGAGTTAAGGTTCGCGAATGTGGATGATGCATGTGAGCATCCTAAAGAAGACAGGGTCAAAGTCAAAACTGCTGCCATGGCGGCTGCAGCCTATCGGGCTAAAGTCGTGCAATTAGAAAGATCACACGAGGGGCGGGGTGGGTCATAATGTCGGGTTGAGAAGGGATATTTGAACCGTATGGGTGGCGTCGTATACTAATAGGGATAGATTTGACGTGTAGAAACTCCTGATTATGAGTAAGTTTTCTTGAATATGTTAATATTTGTAAGGATTATCATGTTTTGAGCCTCTGGTTTCTGTCTCACAAGTCAAGATTCCATGAAGTCAACGTTTTTCTCTATTTGCATAATATCTTGGTCAAAAGTGGTTAAGGTAGGTTAGAGAGATTTGACCCATGTAAAGTCTTTTGTATTAAAGATTGACATTTAGTATCATATCTTTGTACAATACGTAAGTTGTTTGAAGTTGCATCTTAATCTTTTGTCATTAGTCTCTGTTTGCATAATGATGAGTGTGTTAAGAAGTGTAGTTAACAAATTGAAGGAAGGAAGCAGTCATCATATATTGTATTGATAGGGATGAACAAACAAATTACAAGTGAGATGAGAGAATACAGAATGTGAGGTGAGATAGAGATTAGAGAAGGTACAACTAACATATTCCTTACCAATTCAGTTCTTGGTGTTGTGGCCTACCTCACTAATCAGTATTCCTTCCTTCAATATGCTAGATAAGGATGCCAATCAAATAAATCTGATGGTAATACCTGAAACATGAGATGTTTGGGACGGGTAGGGGTCGGCCAGCGCACATGATGAATTAAATTTTATTTTCTTCATGGGTATTGGATTGCAAATCGTATACCCATTTACCCGATCCGATTACCTGATTAAACAACCCACCCGTTTACCCAATGGATAGTTATTAACCATAAAGGTATACCCGATACCTGACGGATATATATATATATGTATATATATATATGTGTGTATATATGTATATATATATATATATGTGTGTGTGTGTGTGTGTGTATATATATATATATATATATATGC
>BJCM01064126.1:0-16555 GCA_018326385.1 Flaveria bidentis
CCGGAAACCACCGCCGCCGGAAACCACCGCCGGCCACCACCGCCGCCGGAAACCACCACCGGCCACTACCTCCGCCGGAAACCACCGCCGGCCACCACCGCCGTCGGAAACAGCCGTCGGACACCACCGTCGGGCACCACCGCCGCCGGAAACCTCCTCCGGCCACCACAGCCGCCGGAAACCACTACCGGCCACCACCTTCTCTCGCCATCACCATCATTACTACTTTTACACTTCATTGTTTCGATTTTTATACCTAACAAATAAAACAAAGATATGATTCTTTTATTACTAAAGGGCACCAAACGGATCAATGTAATGTAATGATTCATTTCATTCTCTTATCCATTCCATTCCCTTATTCATTCTATTCCTTCGTTCATTCCATTACCAAATACCAAAATACCCTAATTCTTCAAGGAGTTCTTTCTCCTTATGAAGGTGGTAATTACAAAGAATGTACTTATGAATGAGTATTTGGTTATATTTCATATCCAATTGATTAAATCCCCTAATTTATATTTATACATATTTAAAATTTCTTCCGAGTTAATTTAAGTTATTTTACACATTCTAAACAAAGTTTAACGTCTATTCAACGTAAAACCCACCGATGCTGTGATTCAACAAATAATTAAGACAATGATTGTAATTTTAAAATTTGAGATCATAGATACAAGATGGACATTTTCCGGTAAATATTTGTGTAATTAACATTGAATATTACATTTTTAAGTTAAAACACGCTAAAAATATTTTTGCTTGATAAAGTTGAAATCATATGATCATTTATCATCGTGAAAAAGAAATGTTACTCTTTTTGCTGAACTAATACCGTAAGAAGAAAAACATTTAGTCTAATAGTTAAGGCTATTAAAAAAGCCCGCGAGTCGTAGCTCGCTTGAACCTCGACCGGAAATAGCTCAAAAACAACTCGCTCGAAATTGGCGCAATTTGTAAACGAACCGCGTCACTAAGCCAAGCCCAAGCTAAAGTCAGCTCGGCTTGTGGCTCGGTTGTTAATATAAAGCTAAATTGTAATTTTTATGAACTACAAAAAAATGATGTCATATTATTTAAATAGATGATAGACATAAGTTCAATTTGATAGTTTCTAATAAAAAAAACTTTTAAATGTAGTGAATGATCATATACAGTTTATAGAGTTAATTACATAAATGATTTTTGTGGTAAGATTGTTTTTCAAGTTTAGTCACAAAATATGGTTTATTACAAATTAGTCCATTAAATTTGTTAACTAGTAACAAAATTATTTTCAACTTTGATGAACGTTAACTTTTTTGTTAAATATGTATGAATTGACCTTTATGCCCTTCGCATAACCCTTTCCACCATCACCACTACCACCTCTATTAACGTCAGTCCCCCACACCTCCACCATTCCCCAACCTTTTTTCTCCCTATATCAATATTTGCCTCTAGACACCATCTTAAACACCATCGTCCAGGCATCATCTCCAACACCACCATAACTAGCACAATCTCCAACACCATCGTATCCAACACTATCTCCAACTATTTTCACCAGTTTTATTAGTTGAAGATGAAAAAAAATGGTTCAAATATTGAATCTAGTGAAGAAAATAAACAGGATCACATCAAACCCTTGAGTTAAAAATGGTTGCTATGGTCGATGATGGTGGTGGTTAACGATGATGAAGATGTTGCAATGTTGTTCTTTGGTTAGGATGGTGCAAAGAGAAGTATTAGGTGAGCTCGACGATGTCCACATGGCCAACTATTGCAAGGTGGTGGTGGTGGGGTGGTCGAACTATTGAGGATGAAGAAGATATGGTATTGATTGTGCTACTTCGATGGTGGTGCCTATGCAATTTAGGGTATCGGAAAGAAGATAGAAGGAAGACAAAGGTCAAAAGGTAATTTCACACATACTTAACGGAAAAATAATTAGCGTCTATCCAAACCAATGACAATTTTGTTACAACTTAGTATACTTATTAAGCTATCTTGTAATAAACATACTTGAGCGTTAAACTTAAAAACAATTTTACTATAGTGACCATTTATGTAATTAACTAAACTTTATAAGATACCAATATCATATCATCATTATAGCGAGTTAATACAAACTATAAAAATATTATATATTGTTTTTTTAATATATATGAGCATTAGTATAAAAAATATTTTTTTAAACAAGCAAGTTGGCTCACGAGCTAACTCAACTTAACTCGTATATCAACAAGCCAGACTCGAGCTTACATTTTGAGCTCGTTAAAAATAAACGAGCCCAGACTAGTGTCATCTTGTTTACATCCCTAAGAGCATTCACAACCTATTTCACATATTTGCTCATATAATTACATTAAAAATCATTATTTTTTCTTATTTTTTTTCAACTTTAATATTATTTTTTCTTTCTCACCCACTTAAAATATATTAAAAACATTATATGATTTTGATTATTGTTTTCTCAAAATACAGATTAAACAGTAAATTTCTTATATTTTTTCTTATAATCACTTATAATCATACTATATAATATAAAAAATATTTTTAAATAAATATAAAATACTGATTATGAATGCTCTACTATAACCCATGTGTAACTGTTTTTTTCTTCGTGAAACGACGTTACAAAGAAACAATAGATTTTTTGTAATTTTTAGTATTGAAATCGGATATCCCTTGCAGAAAAGGAGTTAATGGGTTTTCTTTGATCAACCATTAACGCAACTTCTAGACAACATCTTCTTCTTCTTCTTCTTCTTCTTCTTCTTCTTCCTCTTACGGTGTAAGAAACCATGGTGGGCTTCGCTACGGCGTTGCAGATGAACACCACCACTTGCGCCACCGCATCACTGCCCCTGTTCCGGCGGTCTTCAACTCCTTTCACCTCCACTTTCTCCTTCCAACCGTCACAAAAACTCACTCGTTTCAAAGTGTCAGCTGTTGTTAAGAAAAGCCCTAAACGCCTCAAGTACTCTTCCCCTCGTCTTCCCAAGGTATCATTCAGCTCACTTGATGAACTTGTTTATAAAATCAATGGTCCAAAGGTGTAGCTGAGATCGTTTACATAGCTCTGTCATTCTCGATTATTAATATTACCACATTATGTGTTATTGTGTTCTTTGTCATCGCAACCTTTTGTGGATGTTCTTATGTTCATCAAATAATGGAGTAATTTTGACTGATATAGTTGATTGTTAAGCATATAGAATCAGTTCGAGATGAAAAACTTGATGATGTTTGTTGATAGTTTAATTGACCACGTTAATCGCTTTCGTTGGAGCCCTAAGTTTCTATGTTTTTCAGTTTTCATACTTGTGATTGTTTGATAATAAATACCTTAGAGGTTTGCTTATCAGTATTGATCTTGTGCACTATTATCCAATTTCATTAGATGATTAATGATTATCAACCTGACGGGAATTGGGAACCCAAGTGGTATGAAAATCTGTATGTGAATAAGCAGGGTCCATAATATTGAAACTCTTCGTGACTGTAAAAGGAACTTGTAAGAAAGGGGTCAAATGTTGATGTACGGTGTGAAACTTAACTGTGGCATCATTGAAATATCAGGAGGATGGATTGCTCTACATTGAAGTTGATCCAGAAGGAACAGACACATGGAAGCTAGATTCGGCTGTTGAACTTCTTAAAAATGGAGCAGTTGGGGTCATTCCCACCGACACTGTGTAAGTTACTTCGGGAGAGAAAGGGAGGATGGTGAACCTCCTTGTGGGTGTGTCACGTGTGCGTACATAAGTGTGTGTGTGTATGCATATGTATCTATAGCACCAGTGTATCTTTCATTTGTTTGTGTACACAGTTCTGCTCCTTAACAAACCATCAGACATTTTGTTTGTTTGTTTTTGTGTATCGGTACTTGTAGTATCTCTCCCAAAAGAATGTGTAGGACACAAGCCTAGATCTGAAAGATTGGATGTGTTCATTTACCTTTATTAGAGAGTATTTTAGAACAAGATTAAGGGAAATATATGATGTTATTTCTTTTGTACTCGTGATAGGTATGCAATGGTCTGTGACATGACTAATCATGATGCCATTGAACGTCTTCGTAGGTAGATGATTTTGTACCCTACCCCTTCTCTTCCACATTACAAAGGGAAAAAATGAAAATATATTGGTTATTCTAGTTATAACTATAGTTTCTTTTTTTCTTTTATATATTTTCTAATGCAGACTGAAAGAAGTAGAAGCTCAAAAGGCGAGGATTTTTTTATATAAATCCTTTTATGGTTTCTTGTTCATCTTTTTATTTTGTTAAATGTCATCTGACCTTTTTGGCAGCCATTTAGCATTCTGTGCCGTTCTCTACATGACATAGACACATATACAACTGGATTTCCTCGTGGCAACAGTAATGGCCTTTCAGACTATTTTCGGGCTGTAAAGCAATGTGTGCCTGGACCTGTAAGTACACTTTGGTTATTTTTTATCATGCACTTAGGTTAACCATGTGTATACTAGGTTTAGAGGTGGCACCTGGGAGGGTTGGGCAGGCTATGTAACAAGTCAAAACACGTTCGTGCTGAAACTGGTCGGATTGGGTCAACCCGTAAATACTTTTCTTGCTCCATTTATAAAATTAATTAATCCCTTACTTGGGGTAATCCTGATTACAAAAATAATATTCGTTGCCATTATAATTTATATTTTTGAATAAAAAGTTTTAGGAGGTTGTGTGCTTTAAAAAAAGGCTCTGGGAGGCTTTCAACCCATACCCCTTTTAGCTAATTTGTTGGACCATTTGACTTGTTTGGGATATAAAACACAAAGCAAACCACCCAGCTTAAGTTAACGGGTTGAATACCAGTATACCACCTATGTTTAAAATAATAGTTTAATTTTCACTTCTTTCAACCTATTTGCTACCTGGTTTTGGGCTTCTGTTGTTCTGCCAGATCTGCTGATGGTTTATCTTCTTATTTTTTCTTATTTGTGTTCTGTTAATGTAACAGTACACTTTTATCTTAACTGCAAGTAAAGCATTACCAAAGCAATGTGTAAAATACGGGCCCACCATTTCCAAATACGCATCCAGAAAAAGTTTGGGTGTCCGTATACCTGATGATGTTGTATGTCAAGCTGTATTGGAGAAGATGGGAGCACCTCTAATTTCCACAAGGCAAGATCTACCTTTCTTATAGTTCTATTAATTGCATAACTAATTTTTAGCAGCATATATGGTCATTTTTAATCACCTAAATCTAGCTTATTATAATGAAAATGTTAAAATAATTGAATCTTTTGTTTCAGTGTCAAGTCACCCCAAGAAAATCAATGGATAATCGACCCGGTTCTGATAGCTGATACATATGGACCAGAGGTATCCTCATCTTAAAAGAATAAAATTTGTCCATTTGGCCCAATATTCATACTGTAGAATCCATTTCCCATGAGATATAGGTGACAATTTTGACCCTTTTACTTATGAATGGCTGACTTCTTTCTCAAGCAGGTCAAATCTTAAAGATTTAACTAAAAGGGAAACATGTGAAATGTATGCGATCATATCATTCAAAAGTTTTGAATGGTATTATTATTGTAAATCTTGTTACTGTGATCATTATTACAGCTTAAAAATACGGAGTTTTTTAATTAACTGGACAAAACAGTGTTTGTGGGTCTACCAAATCTGGACTAGTTTTGACCCATTAATGTACCATCTAATAAGTAGTTATGGTATTTATTAGAGTTATTTTCCTTAACAATACTTACACCAGGGGCTTAATTTTGTCGTTGATGCTGGTGTTAGAGTGGCTAGTCCATCTACTGTTGTGGACATGATTCAGATTCCGCCAACAATTATTCGTCAAGGAAAGGTACTCGTATCAACTCTAGTTTTAACACGTGATGATCGTGCTTTGACCTAAACAAAGAACCATTAATATAGACCAGATAGAACCACTTCCATTAATTTTGCTATAAATCTGATATTTGTATCCTAATTGGTTTTAGGGTCCTAAACAACCATGGATCGCTGATCAGAATGATGCTGTTGAAGAAACAGAGTAAGAGAGTTGGTATCATCTGCTGTGTAGCTAACAGTTAACACTAAACACCATGTTATAGTTGTAAAAAGTTTGAAGTTTAGAATCACTTAAATCACCACCATGCATTGAAACCTCAGCTTTTGATAGGCCACAAATCAATCATATTGTTGAATGTTGGTCACTTGTATATTCAGTCTTTTTAAATGCAATATTTTTTTTCATATGGTGTTTGTAATCCGGACCTTAACATTTGTGCGTTGTTTCAAATGATGACATTGATATCTGGGGTTGTTCATGGCCGGTTTAGTTGGTTTTTATGTGAATTATTGGTTGAACAGTTAGACTATATTTTTTATGTGAATTCTTATTATAAAATAAACATACATAAAATTAACTAAAAAGTATGATAAGTCTCTCTAGAGTCTAGATTAAATGAGTTCTAACATAACACTATTTGCAATTATTGGTTGAACAAGCCTATTTATTATCATCCTTCTTACTAATTTAAATACAATATAACACTATTTGCAATTCCTATATCAAAAAAAAAGATGTAGCGATTAATAAACAATGAGATACTTAGTGCACCAATAAGTATCTTTTGGGAGAAAAACATCACGAAGTCGAGATGGCCGAGTTGGTCTAAGGCGCCAGATTAAGGTTCTGGTCCGAAAGGGCGTGGGTTCAAATCCCACTCTCGACACAAATTTTTATTGTTTGTATAACCTTTTAATCAATCGACTCACCATATCATATCATTCTTTATTTCTTTTAAGCTCCATTACCATTTTAGACTAACCAGTACTCCACATCGAAATCTATTCATTTTCTCTAATCTTCAAGAATCGTTTCAACTCAACGAAGACAAAACAATGCAAGAGTTTGGTAACATCAAACAATGCGATACAGATTCATTTTGGAAGCTTGATAAAGCTTTAAATTAGCACAACCTCAAGTTGAATCCAAAGTTCAAACAACTCTAATCAATTGTATTCCTAATTACGCATACAAAAATACCAATAATTACATGTAGCAGTTTTTAGTTGTCCATCAAACATTCCAATAGAAGTTCCGAATTCATTTGAAATAAACCTTTAAGAACGTGACGTCATGATAAGCATTTGAGTCCCTCTACAAAACGTATCAAGTTCAATCAATCAACCTTCACCACTTTTCAATCTTTAACCCCTTAAATCTGCTCAAGTAAAAACAGCGTTTTACTTGATTCCATTAATTAGCTGACAACTATGAGAAACAATGTTTATTTCACTATCAAACAACAACCAACTAAACCAAAACAAAATACAAACATACTAGCAAAACGTAAGGCTATCTATCCCCGCCCGCGGTATCTTAAAATGCCAAAGCCTATTCTCCGACGACACCAAATAATTCATACACAAAAACTCCTCCGCATACTCCTTCTCAACCTTCCTATTCACATCATGCACAAACACATGCGTCTCGCCCCCCCTCTCCCTCCGCCTCGCCATCACCGCCGCGGAGAATATCGCCGCCATCCGCCCGGGCGCCTCCCCATAATACCCCTTGGGCCCATCAATAATAATCACATCCCATTCCCTCCTATACACCTCCTCAGGCAAGTTGCTCAGCGCCAACTTGCACCGCGTGTTCCCCTTAAGAAACACATGAGGAGGTAGGCATTTTGGCGTCGTTTTATACGACGTCAAAAGATAATCCGAGTCAGATAAATGAGTGTCGTACGTCACATGATGCACCCTCATGTGAAGTCTAGCGGTGAAGCTCTCTCTTGTTCTGTCTTGTTCGGAGAGCACTTTTAGTCTGCGCTGGTGAATGGGGAGATGAAGTGCCTAGCCCTAGCATTAGATGGAGCAAAGCAGACTGAGGGGGTGGTAAAAGTTGTGTTAGCCCGAACTCACCTAAAACGGCGTAGAAGGGCAAATCTACGAGGGTGCATCATTGAGGGTCTTATGAACAGATGTAAGATCGTCTTCGAGGAATAAGGTGGTGCCACGTGGATTGAGTGTGGCCCACATGAGTGACTCATGGCCCACACCGAAAACTAATAGGTTGCATGGGGCTAGGGTTTGGAGTACGTCGACGGTGAGTTTGATCTCCGGTAGGGTTTGTTGGGCGGCGGTGCGGGTGGTGGCGTAGTGGAGGATGGCGGCGACGTGGGTGGTTAGTGGTGGTTTTACGGCGGCGTTGGGGTGGGAGTTGACGAAGGTGCAGAGGATGGCGGTGGGGTTTCTGCCGCCGGTGCGGTGGAGGGTGGCGATGGTGAGGCCGCCGGTGATAATGACGACGATGAGGATGGTGAAGAATAAGGGTTTTTCGGAGACGATGATGCGATTTCTCATTGTGTACGTTTTGATGAAGATCGTATGATTGTAATTGTTGTTGATGGATGAAGTGTGAGAGGTGATATTAGGGTTTTATGGAGTGAATATTATTATATTATGCTAATGTGAAGGAAGATTATGGCGTATATCGTGATTATTATTGAGAAAGTTTAAGAAGTGGTTAAACGAAAATGATTTTCACATACCAATGTTTTTAAAACCGGACCGTAAAGTGAACCGGACGTCTTACCGGTTCGATGGTCAAACCGGTTCAACCGGTCGGACCGTATATAAAAACCAGATAAAATTATAACTATTTTTTATAAATATATGTAAAAATTACAAAAAAATAAAAAATATATATAAAAAAACCGGTTCAACCGGTCCGACCACCGGTCCGATTCCCGGTTCGACCGGTTCAACACTAAAACGGTTTTTTACACCGAACCGGACCGGATCGGAGTCCGGTTCCCGGTCCAACCTGTCGGACCGACCGGTCCGGTCCGGTTTTCAAAACCATGGTCACAACCAACAACTTTAGAATTATAATTAACATTGTTATATTTTAAGTTTTTAACCCTAATCATTTTTTATTTAAGAGGGAGTGATCATTGAGTGATTACATGTCTACGATCCTTCACTATATATGTCTCTCCTTCACGTATGCGTTACATAAACTTATTCAACTTTCACTAAATCTTATTTACATATGGAGATGACTATCATCTAAGTGATTTTATTTTTATTTACTATTTAAGACTATACGTAGTGATGCTTTTAGGGGCTTTAAAGTTGCTGATGTGGACATAATTGTGTGTTATTAAAACCACTAAGTCCTAGTTAAAGGGGGCTTCAAACTAGTCAAAATCTTAACGAGCGTTAAAAGATATAAATGATTTTTTTTTCATTTTTAATAATATTTAACTAAAAATGACTTTAAACCTACCACACTCGATTTAAAATGATTTTAATAAATTCATATTTGTCTATGTGATAATTTAACTAAATAAACTACTATACATAGTCTAATATTTAAATTACTTTTAGAACAAACAATAAATAAATTACAATTAAATTCACAAATTATAATAGATAGAAAGACAATTCAAATAGATAAAACACTAAAAAATTACTCTAAACTCTAGTGTTTTATAAGTTCTTCTTTTGTAGCATTGTCGAGAGACTCTATTCGTTTACATGTCATGCGGTTAGACATAAAAGTGGAAATCATTTTCTTATCTTTGTCTTTCTATCTCACGATTCTTCAATTCTAGTGCTTCTGATTTCATTTCTCTGCCTTTACTTGGTGACTGCTTCTTGTTCTCATGCTCCGCTTGAGATATTTTGACTATTTCAATGAATTTAAGTAATAACCTTTGAAGTTGTTGTAATTGATAGTTTCTATCATTGTTACGTCATCATCGTCGAATTGTGTAAGTTGACGGTATTGTTGTTTTTCAGGAACAAAAGATTAAGTTAACATTTATAAGAATTTAAACTCATATTACTTTTGTACGAGCAATAATCAATATCATTTGACTATAAAAGCATGAGCGCATTCAGTATTAATTACTTGTATTTTCAAACACCGTTTAGTTATCCATTTCCAAACACCCCTTAAAAAGATTTTGATAGGGGATTGGTAATCCCTTTAACATGGCTTAGTGATAAGGTGTCCTAGGTTCTCCAAAGGAGACTTGGCCCGAGCAAGACGTCTACGGTGTGACAAGGGTCGAGCGTAAAGCGACGTTGGACAAAAATAGTAGTTCTACAACCTCACTCATTGACAAGCCTGAGTCTGGAAACATTTTTTTTAAGAATCAAATGTGAGCTGGTGTACCGTATTTAGTGTAGAGCAGCAAACGTGGCAAAATCAGGTAACATACCCAAAAAAAATACATTGATGAACGCACATACATAAAGGATAAGGTACATAACCCTCTCTACAACTATCACTGATATCTTCATTCTCCACCAATTTCATCCTCCATTGAAGGCAAACATTCATCCTTTTCGCCAAGTAAGAACACCAAACCCTAACCCTACCTTTAGCACTACTTGTAATGTAATTGAACTTTGAAATAATGTTCTTTTGCAGAGTGATGGCGACTGCTGTTAGTTTCAATTTGGTTGGAGCTTTCAAAGGGCTCTCGTTTGGTTCAAGTTCGTCATCTTCTTTCTTCAAAGGAGATTTAGGATCTGTTCCGACGGTTCGTAAGGTTTCATTTTCGTTGCCGGTGAAAACTCCGTTGACGATTCAGAATGCGCATAAAAAAGGAGCTGGAAGTACGAAGAACGGTCGTGATTCGCGAGGTCAGAGGCTCGGTGTGAAGATTTATGGAAATCAGGTCGCGAAGCCTGGTGCTATCATCATTCGACAGAGAGGAACGAAGGTATTTGAGCTTCGGTTGCTGAAATTTATTTGCAATTGTATGAAATTAATTTAGTTTTTTGCCCTAGAATTATGCCCTAATCCAAAGCAAATACACAAGTAGAACAGTTAGTGCTTTTGTAAGAGATTCACGAATCACATTATCACAAGCACGAGACTTTCATCAGAGTTCACGAAGTAGATGTGAAATTCATTCGGTTAAACTGAATTTCGTAATATGCTTCCTCTTCTGGTTTCCTATGATTTTCCTTCATAACCATATAGCCAATGTGCCATCATAACATTGAAATATAAACTAGTTATGTGACTATATGCCTATCATAGTTTTGTTAGTTGACTGTTTGGATCTAGTTGCATATTGCAAGTGTTAACAACATCAAATGGTTTCTCTTTTATGGGCATTCAGCTGTAGTCTAACTGTAGGTGTTCTTGAGAGGAAGTGTTTAGTTCTGGGCCTTCTGAGTTCGGACGAGTTGAAACTTGGTGCTCTGTTTAGACCAAGAAGCCATTAGCTGTTGCCACTGGTTGAGCTCATTATTTTCTGTTCTCTCTAGTTTAGTATTTCATATGATCTTGTAGATTGTGACTTTGTGAGCACCTGGAAACAAAAAGCCATTAGCTGTTGCCACTGGTTGAGCATCTAGAAGTGTCTGTTCGGTTTCATGTAATATAGCCTACGATTCTTTAGGCATCACAATCTAATCTACTGTCAAGGCACTTGTTACGCCTCATCATTTTTTTCATAACAATCTCTGTAGACATTTGTATGATTGTATCACACTTAAGGTGTGTATTGGTATAACATCGGTGGTTCATAGTTTTGATTTATTGTCCTGTCATTGTGAGCAATTGGCTTGATTTTTGTTACATGCTATCAAAGGTATATGAAGAGTAGTTGATTCAGTAAAATGCTACGCAGGAGATGCAACTTTTGATATCTTCTCGATATTTTCAGGTCCATCCAGGAAAGAATGTCGGGATTGGTAAAGATCACACCATTTTTTCTTTAATCGACGGGCTGGTCAAGTTTGAGAAGTTTGGACCTGACAGGAAAAAGGTGAAATATAATTTCTGAATGCTAAGGTTAACTTTTAAGTTCTAACTTATAACCACTTTGATTTGACATTTTTTAATTGCATTCAAAACAACAGGTGAGTGTTTACCCACGTGAGGTGCAGCCTGAAAACCCAAACAGTTACAGAAACAGAAAGAGAGAATCATTCAGGTTACAACGTGAACGCCGAAAAGCAAGAAAAGAGCTTAGGGAAGCCGGTGTTACTGAACCTCTGTTGGTGTTGGCTTCAGCTGCTGATACTGAAACAGCTGTTGAGAACCCTGATTGCTGATTCCTAGTACATGGGTAATGTTGAATATTGGCTTCTTTGACGAATGTTTTCATAAAATGGCTAAGTAGCATTTTCAGAAGCGTTGTATGTTATTTTTTTTGGGTCAAGATGTTGCCTGTAAGTACTGAACTTCTTCTACCTTGAAGCAAAGCTGGCATATTAAGTTTTATATCTTTTAAGCTTACTTGTAAACCAGAAATTTGTCATTTGTGGTTTGTTGCAGGGCTATAGGCATATTGTGTTTCTACAAAATTTGTATTCTTATGCTTTCTTATGGCGGTTGAGTCTCACTTATTGGGAAGACAGACGTGGAATTTAGATGAGGTTGTAAACGAATTGAACATTCAATTAATCACAAATAACCAAACATAACAAACACGAACAAACCGCAAAGATTGCATTTCTTTATAAATTAGTTAACTCCTCCCCATGATGACCACGCCCACCTCCTTCCTATGATCACATCCTCACATCTGCTGCATTTGTCATCACTCTTGTATTAGAGTTGCCGTATCTTTTACCAAGTAGGTGTAGTTTTTACATAACTTGTTCAGAATTGACTTTTTGGATAATTTCCTATTATCAATGTTTTCGAGATTTGCAGTTCATTGCCTCCAAAGTGTTCAGTTATCTGTTTGTAATTGCAGATGCTGTTAAAGCATGTGTCGATTTGTTTCCATTTCATTATTGTTTAGATGAACACAGACAACATTATTTACTTAATAAAGGAACACGAAATTTGTTCAGTTATGTTTCATTTTTTAGTTGTTCATGAACATGAAGCCCTGTTTATAGTCCTTATATATTTACAGCCCTAGTTGTTAAACACAATGGTGGCAAAGAATCAATCTGTAAATGACAGCCAAAAAAAGCACCCTCATCAAACCCAAACCAATAATATTGGGTTTGGCTTTCAGTTAAATTGTGTACCTCTTACACATGGCTTTCGGTTAAATCTTGTAATATCGCCCCAAAAGAGATACAAAACCTCTATGTTACTCTTAACATAACAGCCGATGGCATGATCACTATATACAACTATCAGAAGTGACACATTCAAGATATTCAAGCGTAGGCGTAAAGAATGACGTAAGAAGTAAAACAACAGGCAGGGAATGTAAAAACTAACACGAGTTCAACATTTAAGTATTAAATAACAATTCTCATTCTATCAGAACAGAAAAACAAAAAAAGTTTCCTACAATACATCATACTTCTCTTCTTTAACGATTTTCACACACCTATTGTCCTCCATGCATTCCTTCACAGTTGCATAACCTGCTATGCCCAAAAAGACAAGTGTTAAATGCATAGACTAAACTAATATAAGATGCAGTCATTCCTAACATAAAAGACATGCAAATTGAAAAACGCAACTTTAAATGTCACTTCGGAAGTTTGGAACACGATGCATCATATGAAAGCAACAAGAAGTTTCTTAGCAAAACTTTCTTCACTTCAAAAACAACTACAAACACCACCACATGCCTCTTATGAGAATCGAACATCCCAAACTTCTAGATGTGGGTTTTAACCGGTGAATCAGAGATCGATAGATCAACAAGCTTTTGGTGACTACACTAACAAATACCAACAGAAATTATAGCAAACTCAAACGCCTGTTCAATTACAGAACTTGAAACTAATCTCTAAAGGACCAGCAGTTTTCATGATGTCTTGAATTATCATCATCTTAATTCTCAATTAGTTGATCCTCTTGGTTTTTCTTCTCTATTTCCACATAACATACATGCAATAAAACGCAGATCAATATATGATGATATATCTCAATTAGTTCATGATGTTTAAACTTGCCACAAAAATGGTACACATTCCAAATCTCCTAGGTTGAAATATACTATGAATTTCCTTATCCTATAATAAGTGAATTGCGTTACTTATCAATGATAGATCAATGTTTGTGCATTTACATTAATATACTTGATCTTATAGAAAGCAGATTAAACAATGAATGATCAAACACCTGACGCCTAAGCAATTATTAACCACTGCACGCATATAGATCAGATGCAAGCCAACAACTATTAACTGAAAATCAATCGATCGAAGATGTAAAGTACATAGATGAATTCAAACATACCTCTAAACAGATCCAACAATAATATTGTTGATAGGGATGAAGATAAGCTTAACGAAGAACCCTACAAATCCCATCACCACGAAACCGATCGCCGTACGAACTGCTACCTTCGAGAATTCTACAAACAAACAAATCAAAACTCAGATCCACCAAAAACAGATCAAAATCACGAACAAAAACGAGTTAATTGAAACTGAAATTGTGTATCGCATACCTTTACGATCGGGCTTGTGGCATCTCTTGACTAGACGATAACTATCCTTTGAAAACTCTCTCAATGGCTCGAAAACTGAATCTAAAGCATCCATGATCAATAGATTAAGAGAGTTATTGGATCTGTATCAGATCTGCAGAGAGAATTAGGGATTTGAATGGAGATGATGAAGATACAATGAGAAGATATTAAGGTGTTATACGCGTTGAAGGTTGAATACAAAAACGATTCGATCCCCTTCTTATTGCGTTTGTTACAAAAGGGCCTTGATGTTTGAATATGTACAGATATGATCCCTAAACACTTGGTTTTGCATGTTTGGTGTTCAAGTTTTCTTTAACAACGGGTTTTTACCTTTTTAAGCTTCAGCCTCTTAATTTCCTATAACAAACGTGATTAGTGAAGTATGAAATGATGTGAATTTTATTAATTGTTTACTAGAAGGGTGTCCGCGCAATGCGGCGGGACAACATTTTACATCCGACACGAGTTTATATTTTTTGTTAATTTTATAGCAATTTTACAAAAGTTTATTATATTTTTTCTAAGTTAAAATTTAAAACACCAAATAAATGGATTTTGCATGATAATTTGTACATTTATGCATTAAGTTATTGTATCTTACAAAATACATATCGGTTCAGTAAAAAAATTATATCAAAATGTTTAAAAAATACACATTTTACGATTGTAGTGTTAAAAAGTTTTAAACATGATAGATCGATATAACATAATCTTAAAACGAATTAAGTTTTTTTGGTTTATGGGTAGATAATGTAAAATTTTATGAATCTATAATAATTATAAAGTTATTATGTAATTAATTGTAAGAGATAATTTGTAAATAATATTAAAAGTATTATTTTACCCATAAAAATATTGTACCTTATACATTGAGTGAAGTAAGTATTCTTAATTTAATAGTATCTTAAAATATCCTTATCATGTGTTTTATATAAAATATAGATACAAAGAAAATAAATATCATAGCATAATAGTGTAACATTATAGTAATCTATTGGAATTAGATGATTAATTACTTATTGTGAGTATGTTTTTTTGTTTGTACGATTATTTGATTACTGTAACATAAAAGGAAGATTCATGATCCGCCTGTGTATAGTGTATTAGACAATCTTCAACCAAAACATCAAAAATAAGCACATATGTGTTTTGTAAGCTTTAAATCAGTTTTTCATTTTTTTTTAAAAAACACTTATCTTTTTTTAACCCTACAAGCAATTTTGCATGTCCTCACATTTTCACATAATCTCAATTATCCAGATTTTTATTTTTCATAATCAGTTTCTTTTATATCAAATAATATTTTTTACTTTCTTCTTATTTAAAATAAGAACATTTTTTATTTTATATATAAAACTATATCAATAAACTTAATATATAATACATATATATACACACACATTCAATCTTTTTTTGTTAAAATTCTAACACACTACATATAACAAATTAATTATGAGTGTGTGTTCGTAAGGGACTGACCTGACCCTCCTATGTCTGAACCCGTCCATCTACAACTGCACAGGTTACCCTTAATGATGATGGCCCTTTGATGCCATCTCTCTTGTGGGCTTTTCCACCACCCAAGGAAGCCTAAAAACATCGGATTGTAGATGGTTTTGGTTGTGAATTTAAGTTTTTTTTATTGTATGAAGTTAAAATTATCCGAGTTAAAAATAAAATTAAACAGTAACATGATTAGAATTCTTTGAGACATACTACTAAAATTAAAATCTTAGAAAATAAAATCATGCAAGGTCGGTAATATATATTAGAAAATATTAAGGAAATAAAAGAATTCTTATGGGTCAATGTTGAGTGCTTTGATTTATTTACTTTCCAATAAAGAACAACAGATTTGCATAAAGAAGGACCGAAACTGCTAATGTGTAATAGTTAGAGACCTTTTCGTAACTCACTTTTTGTTTTTTTATTGCGAACGTGGAAAGGGGTTTCGTCATCCTTTCCTAGCTGGCAATGCCTCATTGGCTTATATTGTACACTCATTTCCTTAACGACCGCTGACTTGTTTTTTTTCTTACGATACCGTATATTTAGGCTAATGCTCCATTTTTTTTAATAGTAGGAACCCAACCTAGTCAACTCAGTTGAAGGGCATTCGCATTATGTTTCTATATATATATATATATATATA
>BJCM01064127.1:0-23333 GCA_018326385.1 Flaveria bidentis
GTGATTCAACCAAAACATCACATACATATATATACTAACCTAGTGGGGGTATAATGGTAAAAAAACATCTAAAAAACGGTCAAAATTCGATTCTAACGGCCCTATAGCCGTTGTATAACGGTTATATTTTGAAAACCGGTTTGAAAACCGGTTTGAAAACCGGTTTGGGTGGGAACCGGTTTGGAACCGGTTTGGAAACCGGTTTGAACACCGGGTCGGGTTGAAACCGGTTTGAATGCTTGGAATTGTAAACCGCCCTCGAACCGGCGGTTTGAAACCGGTTTGGGCCAAACCGGTTTGGGCCCAAAACCGGTTCGGGTTTTTTTCGCGAAACCGGTTCCGAACCGGTTTTTTTGTACACATCTAGCATGAGCTACGAGTATAATGATGTGAAAGTAGATTTGCTACGTAGGCATAACATCAATATCATCACTCACTCATGCCTCACTAACGCTACGAGGTTTAGTGGTGTGATTATCGTTGGAGAAAAACAATTGATATTTTGTACGAACATAACAATATACTTAGAAATTTGATAGCTTCATAAACTCATGGTAAAAACTTACGACCCTATATATGTATTTATATTAAACAATGTTTTGGAGACCGGATCGGACTGGCCGGTCCAACCTGTTCGACTGGGGATCGGTCAGGTGGCCGGTCCAGTCTGCTATGGTTCGGTTTTAGGTGGTTGGACCGGGAAACCGGATTGGTTTTTGGTGTTTTTTTGTTGATTTTAATGGGTAAAAACGAAGTATTAAACCATAAATTAGTATGTTGGATATACAAATATAGTTTAATTTTATATATAATTATAAAATACATATATAAATCATATATAAATTACTTATATTTAATTATATATATAAATATAGTTAAATCCGGTCCAACCAGTCCGACCACCAAACTCAGAAGGCGTCCGGTTCAACGTTTGATTTAATTATGAAAACATTGATATTAAACAATGACTTGAGGCTACTCTACCCTGTATCAAAATTATAGGATCTAGATAACTATTAGATAAACTTGATAAATTTTGAAACAAAGATAAACTTCTTTTTTTCTTTTCTGGATTATTCCAACTGACTTCAGTGCCTTCACATAATTTGAGCTTTTTTACTTTCTTTATTGTTGACTAATCCTTATGGCCCAACAAGGATTAATCTATCAATTATATGGGTACAGTAGCAAATCTAGTAAAAAAATTTAATGAGGATTAGAAGGGAGGCAATGACATAATTTTAAAAGGGACATTTAAGATTTTATATACATACAACACTAGAATAAATTACGTGTTCAGCTGCCTCTCAAATTCAAAGTGTAGGTTCGCCTTGTGTATGGGTGAGTTCAAGCTTTTTTAATTATTTATTATAAAAAATAAAATAAGTATAATATTAATATTATCTTAATTCCTTGAATATATTGCATGATTATTATTAAGAAACATAAATACACTAAAGGCCATATTTTCCCTAATACTTTTTCCATAATTCTGACAATTCAACATCAGAATTTATCAACTGATAAGTTAAGGTCATGAGTATTTTGAAATCATCCCTCTTCCCCTTATTATTCTAACTCGATCTTTTGTTTTTTTAAGCACGTTAAATTTCGACCGCCTACCCGCCAAGTTTTCCATATTTTATTTCTTTAAATGTCGTTAA
The DNA here is from genome assembly GCA_018326385.1 of Flaveria bidentis. Taxonomy (NCBI): domain Eukaryota; kingdom Viridiplantae; phylum Streptophyta; class Magnoliopsida; order Asterales; family Asteraceae; genus Flaveria; species Flaveria bidentis. Next base: position 1,665 of record BJCM01064127.1, read on the forward strand.
TGGTCTTTTCTTTTCTTTTTTCTAGGTGGACTTTGTGGTTCTACATCAAACAATGTAGAGTCATCCATGACATTTAAATTCATATGATGACGAGCATGTGAAACAATTCGACTATCATCCATATCGTTTGATGATGTGATTTTTGACCACTTTGAAGTTTGACTCGTTGATGGTACCAGCGCCATTTCGAAGTTCAAATTTTCAAACCAAAAGGACATCGTCCTACTATGTTCATTACGAAATTGGTTGGTTGCCAACTTCATAACATCTGCTTTGTTGGAATCGTGTCTATGGTTATTGAGAGGTTACCATAATATTATCGTCCCATTCTGTAAATTTTAAAACATGATTCCATGATTGTCTTGTATTTGAGAATATCCTAAAATTATAAATGGACAAAAAATGATAAGAAGACGAAACTATAATAATAAATACATGTCCAATGAGCGAACAAGAATCATGGTTCTTGTAAACGTGATGTGATGCTCACGGTGTCACGATCACAGACGTACACTAGTTACTCTTAATTGAGAAAATTCAAATGGGTCATTATGTTAATAATTGTGTCCATCCAACTATATTATTTTGAACTTCATGAGGATCATTTTTTTTTTCCATTTTCAATGATAATGATCAAAAAATCCGATCATCAAAAGTTGTAGTGATCACATCCTAATTAAAAATTAATAATTTTTTCTAATACAAGTAAAACGTTGACTTATGAAATAAATGTCAAGGCTTGTGTTGACTTGTAAAATCAAAAGTCATTTACACACACAAAATGTCAATCCGAACTTACAAGATGCTCAAATAGTAATTAAATATTATATTAATTACTAATTATATTATTTAATTTTTTTAGATTAAAATAATCTTTAATAGATTAAGAAATAGTTTTTTATATAAATGTAATTTCTAAAGAAACAATCTTTTGTATAACATAGTAATTTTTTAAAACATCAAACTTTTTGAAAAATACGAAATATAAATTAGTGTTTATAGAAATTAAATTTTTATGAACCATAAAATTTTAAATTTTAACGTTATAATAATATTTTTTAGAAAATGAAAAGTTTTTTAAAACGGTTTTTAGAACAAATTTTTTAAATTTTTTATCTTAAAACAAAAGTTCAAAGAAAATAATAACATTGTTTTATTATTAATTATTTAATATTTTATTTATTTAACCCGTGTAATACACGAAATTCTAACCTGGCTTACGTACATGTGGTTAAGAGAGAAAACATATACACACAATTGATAGAAAATTAAAATGCATCTTGCCAGACATGATAACTATTATGTATTAGTTTATTGTAAGTGGAGCAAGCATATTTGTTTGACTTTTAAATTATATATAAAATAAGAAAATAAACTATGATGTTGTGTGCTGAAACTAACCAAACTATTGTTACTTTACTCCAAATAACTCGAGACTCTGCTTCACAAAAGTTACGAATCCGTTAGATTGTAAAATTTATAACTCGTTAAGCTCAAAAGAGGAAGATTCAAATACGTGTAAGCGTAATATTGAGTTTTTGATAACGGTGGTATTTTTATCATTAGGCGAAATGCAAAATGCCGCCTTGTCATTAAGAAGGTATTTTAACTGATTTTTAAATTTTATTAATTTATTGATGTTTATATTTTAGAAATATTATATTTATTATTTAAGATACACGAAAAGTCTCTTAACCGATTAGTGACACGATACTTTGTTGATAATAATCCAACATTTCATTCAAAAATGTTTAGAAGAAGACTTCAAAAGGAAAAATATCTAATTTTAATAAGCGTGGGTCAATTGAAAAGGAACTTTGAGTTCTTTCAAAATCCTTTAGATGCGCAATGTTATCGACGTTTTACAACTCTACAAAAATGCATTTTCATAATATGACAACTAGCATACATGGATGTTCCAAACTTGTTTGACGAGTATTTAAATATGTCTAAGATAACATCACGCAACTTCCTTCAACACATTTTTTATGTTGTTCTAACTTTGTATTCGAAAGAATATCTTTGAAGACAAACGTAGAACTATTATACGCTACGCATGAGCAACTCCTTGGGGAGCTTGGAAAATTTGTTCAATCAATGACGAGGGCAATGCATGACGGGCGATCACAAGCACTTGAACATAATGCTTGAAGCAGTGGTGTCTAAGGATTTGTGAATTTAACATGCATTTTTAGGACTCCTGGAGCTATCAACGACATCAATTTCTAGACCGATCGCTTTCGTTCAACGATGTTATTAGTGGAACCGTTTAAAGTGTCAGTTTTGTGGTAAACGATGTTGAATATAAATTTGGATACTATTTAGCCGAAAGGGCATATCCAAATTGGGCAATGATGGTTAAAACGTTGTTGTTCCCACCTGAAAATGATCTTAACACAACAATTCAAAAGAGCGCAAGAAGCAACAAGAAAGGACATTAAACAAGCGTTTGGGGTCTTAAAAGGAAAATGACAAATACTTTAACAATATGCAAAACAACTATATTCATGAAGAATAAAAAAAATGATCTACGCGTGTATTATTTTACACTATAAATTGAAAAGTTATGTTGCGTGATATCTCCGGATTACATTGAAGATCATCCAAACATGAATAGGTAGAACATGATATGCTTCACGTACGATCACGCACAACCCATGATAACCTTCAAGTGGATCTTGTCAAGCATTTGAAGCATTTGTATCAATTGAACCAACTAGTCCATTAGTATTTTTCTAGAAGTATTTTTTTTAGTTTTTACGATGTTAATTTAATTTTAATTATGTACTTCTATTTTAATTAATAAGTTTGTTTTATTACATATTACATTTTGAATTTAATTTAGTTATAAAAGGTACAATATTATTACAAATCAAAAAATTTAAATTGAAAAAAATAAAAAACATGAAAAAACTAAGACGACATTACGTAAAACGAAAAAAAAGTTAAAAAAAATATAAGAAAAACTGTGATGCTAATATATCAAATGTAATAAAAAGACGATTAACAATAACCTTATGTTTACTATATAACTTAATAAAGTATAACTAATATTTGTAGTTTAATAATAACCAATGCTTTTATGAATTCAATGAATTAAAAGCAACTTGTACTTGGTCTAAGCTGACGATTTTAGCTCTTATCTAAACAATACTTTTTGGTTTTGGTTTAATTTTAAGTATTTCTTAGTCTCTGTCTCTTTTTCTCTAATGCTAACTATAACTAACCACTGACCCTCGGGGCAAAATGAACAAAATATAATATACTACACTTACACATAAACATTAAAACCTATATTTCACTATAATTTATATAACATTATTTAACATGTTTATCATCAACCCCAACAGCAAAATTCATAACCATGTTCAAAACCAAACAAATCAATCATTTTCATTGACATATCTAACAATAAAAGGAATTCATCCAACCTATAAATACATTAATTTGAATAACATTAACTTTTATGTTAAAAAATAATCAAATATCAATTTAGAATACGGGTATATATGAACCATCATAAGTTAAAATAACTTACGAAAAATATAGATATATTTATAAACATAAGGTTTAACAATGGTTAGTTTTCACAAACAAAAACCTAGACTTTGAATGAAAAATGAGACCTAAATGACACGGTGGGGAGAGTTGAGCTTCAGGGCTAAAAGCCGGGTTGTAGCCGTGCCATTAGGCTTAGGTTGATTTTGATGCATGAAGCCTATATCAAGCCAGAAGGCCAACACCAAGATCGTGATAGTGTCATGAGGCTAAGAACAAGACTTGCCTCTCGAGCCATGGGTATGATAATACGTCTAACATCAAGGAGTAGGGCTGACCAACAGGGTCGTGGTTACGTCTTGAAATTTTAAAAAAATGTATATTATTTACGTATGTATACCTAAAGGAAACTATAAGCCATTAACAAGCCCAATAATAATTTAATCCTTTAAGCTTATCAAACCTAAGGGCCCTATTAACATTCTAATTAGTTTAGTTCACTATTATATACCTCAATTTAAACCAATTTCATAAACGCTAGAAGAAACTCACGATTCCTTTAAGTAAGTAAATTAAATTGTTTTGCTACACTAATTCCGTTTATCAGTATAACAATTATTATCATACGATAGACTTTTACATACAAGTTATTGATTTTAAATTATAAAAGTTTACTTATTTTTCTATTGACACAAGGCCAAAACTTTTTAAGGATTCTCAAAGACCACCTTTTTTACGCTCACGAGGCAAAGAGCAATAAACCATTGTTTGGGGGTGTTGTAGAATTATACATTAGCATAAGGGGTCTAAATGCAAATAATATTATCTTAAGTAATCACCCTTTTCACCATTTACTTCTTATTTCTATATCAAGCAACTGCTTTCTAGGGTTTCTAAAATTGGGTGACAATTGAGATTAATATTCAAAAGGCGAACAAAAGCATCACAATCTCTTTCTTCATCCATCAGTAATTTCTACTTACCACATCTGTCATGCTGTCGAATTACAGTTGAAGATTGAGATCGTAATTTGTGAAATTCATACCCTAAGGTATGATCTGAGGTACACAACCAGAGGGGTTTTGTCTAGATTCCATCACTCGTACTAGATTTGATCTTTGATTGCACTTTCTAGCTTCAATTTGCTTCGATTTGGTCGAAAGCTACGATTTTTGCTGCTGGAATTGAGGTTTATTTAGTTGGGTTTTTGTGTTGATTAGAAGTGATCATTGGTGTACGATGAACTTCGGATCTTTGAAGTTTTGATCTGCGGTTTTGTGTAGATTAATGGGCTTGCGATGGAACTTACGAGAAATTGAAGTTGTTTTAAGTATCAGAGTTATGATTGCTTTTGATGATTCTTCATCCTATTGTTAATTTTGTTGTTTCCATTTGTCTTTCTTTCAAGAACTTGTGGAGGGTTACTAGTGGTTATTGAAAGAGGGTTCTTTTGGGAGGATTGGTGGTTTATGTACCAAAATAAAGTATGGCTGCTGGCACTGGTTTTTCACGGTCATATGTAACGGTGGAAGATGGTTTTAGTAATGATATCCCTTCTGGGGTTGTTGAGAAATCACAGAATTCAGACCAAATGAATCAACTGGATGTTGGAAAACCTCCTAAACATATATCGGTTGTCCGACATAGCATTAGCACTGCAACACTGCTGACTGCGTCTACGGATCAGGTATGTAAAGCATTTCAATTATGAAGCTTGATCCAGCATCATATGTTGTGAATATGTTCGGTTTTACATTCATGCGTGTATATTCTGTTGTTATTTGTACAGGAACATCCCATGGGAATCGGGAGCTAAGGATTTGTTGTCTTTTGAATTTTTATTTTGCTTTCTATAGAAATGAAAAGAGTGAATATGTGTTGGTTTATTGCCATTGTGATGAAAATTAGCACCTCAAGTTTATGTTCAAATTGCTTTAGCTTTGGAATTAAAGGTTCCTATAATTGTGTTCCTTGATAAGGCAGCAAAATGAAATAAAAAATCTTATCTTTCTTTGTTTCTTACTTTCTTCCTTAATTTATCTATATTCCCATCTTAAATTAGTTGTTGAAACTTAAATTTTAATGCCTTGATGGTTGATGAAATAGTCATGTCAAGATTAGTACTTGCTTCCACTTACAAGTGTTAAGAATTATGAATGTGTATGAACCCAACTTTTGGAGCACCAATTTTCACACTAGGTTTTCGATCGTAATCCAGGTTTAAAATTTAAGAATGTCTCTCACTTTTGTGTTTAGAAATAGTTGACCTGTACATGATAACATGAGGTGCTCCACACTCTGTTGTCTACCAGAGACCCCGTGAACAATAACTTTTAAATTGCACCATCTTGTCTTTGTTTATACTTGTTTTGCTTTGATGAGTGACTTTTGTTCTCCTATAAAGGTCTAGAGTTTATGGGACACGTGATGTCGTTTACTTAATTAGCGTCCTCTGTTTTAATATCTTTGCAGTCTGGTAATATATTAAGAATCACCTGTAATAAAATTTTCTACTATATATTGTCAGTGCAAATAAGATATGCATGTGCAGATCTCAGAAATTAATGTCTAGATTCTAAAGACAACTTATATATGTGGATTTTTACACCTGTATGTATGGTGTGCTAATCTTTTACTTAAAACCATGTGTTTGACTTTCCTATGTAATTTTGTTAGAACTTTGACCTCGGGATTGTTGGGATCAAGTCAGCTTCAGAAGAGATATCCGAATATATACCCATGATCCGATCAGGAAGCTGTGCAGAAAAAGGGCCAAAGGAATACATGGAAGATGAACATATATGCATAGACAACCTTCTAGAACATTTGGACATGGTAGAAGGTTTACCTTCCCTTGGAGCTTTCTATGGGGTATGCATCTATGCTTGCCTTCTTTTCTTTTTCAATTATTTTTTCTGACAATCGGTGTGTAGGGCCCACTTTGTTGACAATTTGACATTGGAAGGTTGTGATTTTGCATCAGCAGGTTTTTGACGGGCATGGTGGAACCGATGCTGCATCTTATGTTAGAAAAAATATATTGAAGTTCGTGGTTGAGGACCCTCAGTTCCCGGTGTGCTTGAAGAAGGCAATAAGAAATGCATACATAAAAGCTGATCAAGCATTTGCAGAAAACAGCACTGTTGATATCTCTTCAGGAACCACTGCGTTGACTACCCTTGTATTTGGAAGGTAGGTTTGCTTCTTCTCATCTAAATTTAATATGTCATTTAAATTTTTTGATTTCACACTAGAAGTAGCGGGTTGGGCAACGGGTCAAATCCCCATGGATCCAGGGCCATGTAGGTTGACATGAAAGCCTTTTTGTCCAAAATTTATGATATTTTGATATTTGCAAGTGAAATATTTATTAACTAATTTATTTTTTTTAAAGACAATTGAAGTCTTAACTCATGCTTTAAAAGTTCACTTTGGACTATTTTCAGCTTGTTTGACTTTGACCTGTTAGTGATGAGACAAAACCCAATTGAACTCATTCATGATAAAATATGCACATAAATGCATCTCGATGTTAGTTTGTAAGAATTTGAATCTTGGTATCCATGCACCGTATACCTGTCTTTGCAAAGTACTTAATAAGTAAATATTGTCAGTACTCTAATTAAATATTTTTATATTTTTTAAATTTGGATTGTGCAGGATGTTGGTAGTTGCAAATGCTGGTGATTGCCGGGCTGTTTTAGGAAAACGAGGCAGAGCAATAGAACTCTCAAACGACCACAAGCCAAACAGTATATCCGAGAGACATAGAATCGAACAACTTGGTGGTGTGATATATGATGGTTACTTAAATGGTCAATTATCAGTCTCCCGAGCTCTTGGAGATTGGCACATGAAAGGGGCGAAAGGCTCTGTTTGTCCGTTAAGTGCCGAACCTGAGCTGCAAGAGATCTTGTTGATGGAAGATGATGAGTTCCTTATTATGGGATGTGATGGACTGTGGGATGTCATGAGCAGTCAATGTGCTGTAACAATAGCCCGAAAGGAGTTGATGATTCATAACGACCCCGAGAGATGCTCGAGGCAGCTTGTTCGTGAAGCACTTAAACGGAATACACACGATAATTTAACAGTAATTGTGATATGTTTTTCCCTAGATCCTCCACCTTGGATTGAGATACAACCTCAAATGGGACACAGGAGGAGCATATCTTCAGAAGGGCTAAATTTTCTCAAGGGCGTTTTAGATGGCAACTCGTGAAATGGGTCGTGTTTATAATGGTTTGGGTACTCGTTTTGGGAGAAGGAAAAGAAGACGAATATTATTGACGATTTGACGAGTTCCTGTTTATGTACATTTTGGTAAGTCTTGTTACCGGTAGATAGCAGTACTCTTGTTTATTTATTTTCACCATTGTACAATATTTCTGGTTACATAAATTGATCATCTTTTAACTCATGTTTTGGCTTACATGGTTGGATCAATTAGTCGAAAGATGAAGGTTACGTTACAAAGAGTCAAAAATAACAAGAGAACAAACTCAAGCATGTTAAAACCTTATCCTGGTAACGAATGAAACTGGCTAATAACCATGTGGGTCTTTAAGTGTTTGATGAATGTTCTTGAATGAAGTATTGATCAGCAGTTCAAGATACAGAATGGAAAAAAGCTTCACCTAAATTAATGTCTAGTGTGCTTGAGCTTTACTGTCTCCATGCAGTTCATGCACAGTTCCAGATCACGGGTTCTCAAAGTTCTCCATGAGCTTAATCATCTTCGGCATGGCTCGATTCATGGTGGCACACAAACATTGGACGTTAGATTAGCTCTCTTGAGCCATTTGGGTCTATTCCGGTTATGGTTATGTTTTATCTCTAACAAGCTGAAACGATGAAAAGTTGTCTAAAGTGCAATTTTTTTAATACAAAGATTCAAGATTATCTTGTGGCTTTGCAATGTTCGCATCTTTTAAAAACCTGTTGATGTAAATCCCAAACAAAATTTTCTCCGGCAATCCAATGATCAGAACGTAATTCAATACACAAAATACAAAATCATCGACAAAATGTGTTATATTACTCATAGCTACGCAATTGGCATCATCTTCTACTCTTTTCTCGGGCGACAAAACCCTATTAACTCAATGAGTGGCAAACTAAACATCTTGTGAGAATCATTCTCTAGAGGAAATTTCAAAATAGCAATAATGAATAACCTAGAAACCAATTCAACCACGAGAATAATAACAACCATTAAAGATCACTCCCAAGACAAGTCATTATTGAACTGGACGATGGATTTAAGTATCATTATCTAGTAATTAGTAATCAAATACTGCGATTATAAAAAAAAACGTAAATAAATCATGATAACCACAAACATAATACACCAATGTATGACATAAATCAACATTTATTTGTTTTTTACCTGTAAATATAGAATTTAACCATTCAAACAAGAAACATCCTTCAAAAACCAAAAAAAAAAAAAAAAAAAAAAAACTGCACAATTTTCACTCATCATGTCCTCAATTCAACAACAAACCAAAACAAAATCAATTATAAACATCTAACGAACAACTTCATTTTTGTTTTCTATATACACTCTATCTATCAGTGTAAAAAGAAATTACAAAAACGGATCTTAAACGATCACTTAAACTATAAATATTCGCGAGCAGAGCCGTTAGTGTAAATCTTTCATAACACTGAGAGTGTATAACGAAAACAACATGATACAATACCCAAAGAAAGCAACATGAGATTCTAAGTCCAGCTATGCGGATTTTGGTAGCAACAGATCACGCGTTGGGAAAGATTCCTGAGAAGTTTGGAATCTTATCCACGTGTTTTAGAGCGCGCTCAGCGGTCTGACGCGTATGATAGTCGCCATGCTGGAATGCGTCCACGAGCGCAGTGCTAACGTTAGGATCACCCGACACCTCGTAAGCTATATCTTCTGTCCTTAGAAGTCTTTCCACCACCCAAACCGCTCGTCTGCCTAGATTCTCGGTTCGCTTCTCGAGTAAAACGTCGAGTATCGGTTTGATCCCTTCCGCCTCAATCAAAACCGCCACCCCTTCTTCTACATTCACCCCGTCGTCTAGTAATGTTGATAATGCAGCTAACGATGCTTCAACCACCTTCGCGTTTGTGTGGTCTAAAAGACCCACGAGTCTCCGTAAAGCCGGTCCTTCTAGTAGACAAAACGTATCCCGTCGTGAACACGCGCCTCGGTGGACCCGACATAAACCCGTCATGACGGGTTGTTTACTAAAACAAGGGAATATCGACCCGCAAAAGCTGGGAGGCGGGATCTCGGGAAGTTTGGTTAGGTTTTTGGATTCTAGAGATAGATTCTCCAAAGCGAAAGCCGAAACCATTTGGACATTATCAAGCCCGTTTGCTAGTAGCTCAGTGAACAACCCCGCAAGATCATGATCCCGACACAAAGAAACCGCTTTCGGCTCATTTTGTAACACAAATGTGATCCTTGAAAGCACCCGAACGAGCCCTTCTAAATACGGTGTTACAAACCGGCTTCTTCTCGGTTCTCCTTGCCGAATCATTCTGATTCTTGAAATCACTATTTCAAATGCACCTTCATCCAGCATTTGTCGGGTGAGGCCCATATCTCTCTCAGGAAGATCTGCAAGAAGCCCGACAGCTACTGCTTGTTCTTCGGTACTGACAATGTTTTCAGAGATTACTTTTATTAACCCATCGAGCTGACCCGCGGTCCCACGTAATGAACTCGCTAATTCTTGACCCATATTTGGTGAAAGATTTTGTAACAGTTTAATTGCCGCCAAACGGAGGTCTTGCTGAGGGGCTTCAATGAACTGAACCAAACTGTTGATGGCACCCGAGCTTTTGATAGCAGAAACAACACTGATTAATGTAACCGGAGAGCTTGTGAGCCCAACGAGAACTTGTATGAGTTGGCATTCGATTGCAGGTCCCGTGTTGCTGATCAAATACAGAAGATTATGAATAATCTCTTCTGACACAAGGGTCTGATGGTTGGGACCCACATGGATAGAGTCAAAGTCACAATCGGAAGCCACTATGTTCGCAAGGATCGTAGCCGAGATTTCTTTGAGTCGCATCGGGAGATGGTTCGGCCCTGCAAAAAGGTCTTTAACCAGAGGTGAAAGGATACCTTCCTCAACCAAGATTTTGGCACTTGGGTCACATAATGAGACTTGATTCAAAGCCTTCAAAGCTGCTTCTCGAGACTGCACGTTACCACTTTTCATGAGGTTGATTAATGATGAACCAACGGTTCGAGCCACAAAGACCTTCACGTCATTGCTTAGAGCCAGCTCGCCGAGGTATGAAGCCATTGATAGTTTGACTTCTGGAGAACCTGAAAGAAACCAAGTGGTTAACATTTTTAACCATCAACGATCCATTTCGATCTATCACAGTATCACTTAACAAATTAATGTATAATCTCATAATTTGTCTCAAATCTGCTAGTTTTGAGTGTTTATGATGTGTGTTTTGAGCTAACAAATTTACAAACTAGTTATAATAGAGGAGTTTATGCGAGTACCTTCAAGAATAAGGGTCAAAAGAGGCTGCAATCTACCATTTTCAGCCATTTGCCTCACATTATTCTCATTCTTCTCCAAGTTTTCAAGAGTTTTATCCGCCTTCTCAACAGTCAACAGATTTTCAGATTTACTACTCGTCATTCCAACTAAGATAAGAATTGCACCATTAACCGACCCGATTTTTTCACATAAAGACTCCAATTTCGAGAGCTCGTATAGCAAGGAGACGGCTTCTTCTCTCTCCTTTGATTGTTCATGAGACAAGAACTTGACTATTCTGCGTACGTTATCCCCTTCTGCCATTATTTCCTGCAAACCAACAAAAAGCATTTAACAATCTTGTTAGATCAAACAACAATTAAGTTCACATTTCACTATCTATGCTGTCATCAAACATTTAACAACCTTGTTATCATCGTCGTCTTCCACCACAAATCGAAGAGTCTCCAAAGTTCTACACCTGACTCTGCGACTGGTACTCTTCAACATATCAACAATCATTGGAATCAGCTCATGTTTCCGAATCATATGTTTATTTGAGTTACTTTTTTGGCAAATATATTGAACAAATCTCAAAGCCCGCAAAATATCGATCTCAGGACAACCAATATTCAATGATTTACGGGCCATGTCAAGCTGAACAACTTCATTTCTAGCATTCCACTCTTCAATAGTGTTCCTCAATGCAATACTTGGATTCATATCAGTTGTTTTCAACTCTTTCAGTGTCAAAGGGCAAACCAACTTTCTGTTGTTTTGTTTACATTCATTGAACCATTTTTCAATAGCTTCTCGTTCAAAAGTTTGCCCGTTTTCTATTGATACAGGATCTTTCATTATTTGCTTAGAAAGAGGGCATATGAATGCATCATAAATGGGTTCTATATGTAGTCTCTCGAATTGATAACTATCATCTGATTGACTACCAAGTTCCTGACTTTCATCCCAGCTCCCAGCCATTAGACCGCGCGTACCTGTGAAAAAAACAACTTTAATGTTGAAAACATTTCCAACAATGAATATTATCACATTTATTTTGGGGCGAGAGAGTAGAATATGCAACGAGAGAGAATAACAAAAGAGAAAGATAAACCAATAATTAAACTCTATAACTTGCATACTACAATTATAAACATAGATACAAAAATGATTTATTTGGAAAGTATATTCACCTTCAAATATTGTTAGCTCTAGAGAAATTGCACAAGTGTGACCTTTAGGCTTCGTATCAACTCATTGATTCAAACTTCAAAGAGAACTTTTACACCTATAAATAAACAAAACTCACTTAGAATATCATAAGTTTAGACCTCTACAACTCCTAAAAAGGTATATTAGTTCATGTTCATATGCATTTATATGACTTCACAATTTCTGGTCGGGGATAAATTCTTATGTAACATCAAGCCCCTCATACCAACCAACACTTTGCTCACAAGGAGTTGTTGCCCGAGTATACACTTCCTAGAAGGTCACCCAAACTGAAATCACTCCTCCCAAACAAGCTTAAGTGTGTAGTTACCGTTATTCTCTCATCTAATGCCAATGCACTCAAAACGTGTTAATGGCATTTGAGGCACGACATGCCTTATGACCCACTATCTCCCCCGTGAATAGAACAATGTAGGATTTGCCTAAGGTGTCATTTCGTGCTCCCCGAGCAAGAACATGAGAAGTCATTCAAATTCATTTGGAAATGTAAAAGCACAAAGAGATAACAACCATCCATAGATGTGTTGCAGATAATGAAAACGTTGCATATTCGTATAGGAACTAGGAAGATCCAAAAAAGACATTGCTCCAACTACTTTGGAAAGAAAAGATTACAAATACATGGTATTAAGGCCATAATTAACATATCCAATCTATTTAGAGTAACAATTGAATCAAAATCTTGCAACTTTGATTACAATCAAAAGCAATTCACAAGAATTTCATCAATATTCAAGATTAAGATTCATTTCGTAATTCTAACACATGACAAAATTATCATCCAGGCATTCATTTACACTTCTATCTGCAATAATCAATGCAAACCCCTAAAACAAAACATCATAAAACCCATCTCAAATTCAAATCAAAAGTTCAAGAACATCACATCCAATCCTCTACAAAATCACTTCAGATCAGAAGCTCAACATCAATCAACAATTCGCAAATCACAATCACATAAGCATAATTAACACAATTCAGATACAAAACCAATCAAAATCACCTTAAATCCCCTCGATTCAATCGAACTTCAGCAGACCCACATCCCCCAACATGTGAAATCAATAATTGATGCTGGAGGGTATGTCACCACCATGAAAAAGACAAAATCGAAAGGCAAAAGGGGGGGTTTTGATGCGGGAATTAGGATTTTTTTAGCGAAATTCACCGTGGAGTTGAAAGAAAGACGAAGGAAGGTGCCTCGAGTGATGAAATCGAAAGATGACAGAAACCCAAAAGTCAAAAACGAAATTTTTGAAGGAGATTAGAGAGAGAAAGATGGGGTTTTGAAGTCAATGATGGTAGTCGTCGAATTAGACTGTGGAACAGAGGTGGTGGATGTAGTGACACGATTGTGGTATTTGTGACGTTTGACTCAACAACAATAACATGCTAATATCTACATTATTATCCAAATTAAAATTAAAGGTAACTTAAATGTAAAAGATATTTTTTTGAAGATCTTTAAAATCTTTGAAGCTTTATGGGTAAAGAAGTCGATGAAAAACAAATATAAAAGATGTTTTTTTTAGATTTTTAGAGTAGGGGTGTTCATTTTCAGATATCCGAAAATTTCGGATAGTGAATTTTACTATCCGAATTCGAATTCGAATCCGAAATTTCGGATATTCAATTTTTGGATATCCAAAATTTCGGATTCGGATTCGGATATCCGAATTTGAAAAAAAAGTTGTATTATTTGATAAATTTTATAAAAATATAGTAAATCTTATTGAAATTTATTTCATATATCCAAGGTATTTATTAAAGTATCCGGAATATCTGAAAATATATAAAATATTTAATTAATATTTAGTATTTTTTAAAATTTTATAAAAATATTTTGGATATTTCGGATTCAGATATCCGAAATATCCGAAAATTCTCAAAATCACTATCCGAATCCGAATCCGAAATTTTGGATATCCGAAAATTTGGATATCCGAAATTTCGGATATCCGAAATTTTGGATATCCGAATTTCGGATTTTCGGATATTTCGGATTCGGTTTCGGATTCGTATTCGTATATTTTAGAACACCCCTACTTTAGAGGCTGCATAATAGTTTGTTTTGTTCCTATTGTTGTTTTTTGGTGTTCTTTTTGTTATATGTTTATGAGATATTTAGTTTTTTGCTAGCCCTCTTTTTTTAATATACATTTTGTTTGCCGTCAAAAAATAAAAATTAAGGGTAACTAGCTCTTTTACCTGTCGTGCGTTACAATCGGCCCGACTTGTTTTCGAACTAAATTTACGTCAATACGTAGAGTGCCTTGAATTTGTACCATCGAATGAAAACATATTATATTTTACTCGAATTTTTTCCAAGCAAAATTTATGTTGAAACGTTTATATTTGACTCGTGTACGAATTATCAAAACGGTTGAGTAAACGGAAATGTATTATGTTTGATCCAACGCATTTTCGAACATAAAAATTAAACATCCAGAGTCGAGACCCATATGTCTACTGACGTGACATGATAGAATTTGTGAATGAAAATTATACAAACAACATCCGACCTTTGAAGTAATATTATAAACTTGGGTTTTTTGTTATATTAATAACAACTTGGAAATATTATATTTGTTTCATGACTTTAAATGAATATTACTAGTGTTTGACACCTTGAAATAACACGCCAAGTATTTCATAGGTATATACAACGGCACAAGTTTGAACAAAAATAGTCAACTTCAAACCTTGAAAGCCTGCTTTGTCAATACGGTGATTATCTTGAATGTGTTGGCTCATGTTACTTGATGTCATTTACACAATACTTTTCCTTTTATTTTCTCTTTTATTTTTACATATAAAATGTTATTTGGCCAGTAATTTTCTTTTCTTTCTTTTTTCAATTGAAGTTTAGTCTTTGATTCTTTCGTTTATAGCTTGTTGCCCTATTTTATATTATTAAAAGAGAAAATTGCAAAAGTAGTCCCTGTGGTTTGATCATATTGTAAGTTTGGTCCTCATATTTTAAAAATTGCAAATTTACTGCAAACATTTGAAAATTTGTTTTCATATTTTAAAAATTGCAAATTTACTCCAAACATTTGACAATTTGTTGCAAATTTAGTCCCTACCGTTAGTTTCCGTTAGTTTTTAACGATCTAGGGACTAAATATGCAATACGGTCAAACCATTGGGACCAATTGCGTAATTTTCTCAAAACATTAAAAAAAACTAAAAAATCATATACAAATTAAAATATTAAAATCTAAAAGTTCATCTTGTGAAAGTATAAATCCAAACAACAATAAATAAAATCGAACCATTTTTTTATTTTTTTAACTTTAATTTGATTTTTTCAATATTTATTTTGAATTTTATAAGTGTTTATTAGATTGTAATTTTAATTTTTATTTACTTTTATTAATTTTTTACTATAATCACATACTTCTTTTTCAATACTTTTCGCTTTCTCTTTTTACATACGTTTTATTTTTACTTTTATTTAGTTTTAAATTTGATTTAATTTTTAACCTTTATTTATTTTTATTTCAAATTATTGAAATTTATTATTGTTGTTTATTTGAATTGATTATGTTTGATTTTAATTTTTTAAGTTTTATTTGATTTCTATTTTTTAAATTTTCAATTTTTTTACTTTTTTGAGCAAATTGCACAATTAGTCCCTATGGTTTGATCATATTTCATATTTAGTCCCTAGATCGTTAAAAACTAACGGACACTAACGGTGGGGACTAAATTTGCAACAAAATTCTAAAAGTTTGGACTAAATTTACAATTTTTAAAATCTGATGACTAAATTTGCAATATGCTCAAACCACGGGGACTGTTTTTGCAATTTTCTCTTATTAAAAATATAGTTTTAAGTAAGCACTAAAAACTATTATAGTGAATATAACCACATTTAAATCGACATTTAGCGAAAATAAACACAGTAAAGGTCTACACAAAGTATTATCACACATCATATATTAAAACTAAGTTATAAAAAAGGACATTTTAAATTTAAAATAAATTAAGTAAATAAAATTTTATTATAAGCAGGTGTGTAGGAACACCACCCTCTTGCTGCAATGACCACACTAAGAATATATTGTAATGGGTATTCGCCATCCTCTCTAAAAATGAGAAAAAAAGATATGACACTATATATAAGTTATTTGTAATCGGATTAGGGCAAGTTATGTTTTGTTAGAAAGCTCGAACTAATTACTTTATATAGAAATGAGACTAACAAAGCACTATACTTATCGAGCTTAGACTTGCATAAAAAAACCGGGTACGGACCCGACCCGGACCCGGGTTCGGGTACAACTCGGTACCAGGTGTACCCGGAATAAACCGGCGGTTTCAACCCGAAGTGAACCGGGTATTGGACATAAAAAAAGAAAAGAAAATTAGAAAAAATAAACTAAACCCGGTATTGGATCCGGTTCCGGACCCGACCCGACCCTACCCGGGTATGGCGGGTAGGGTTTTCCCGCAAGTGAACCCGACCCAATTTCGTACCCGAGTTCACCAATACCCGGGTACAAAAACCCCGACTGGACCGAACCCGGTTCCAGGTCTGGCCCAAAACCCGATTTGTGCATGACTAATCGAGCTCAAGTTTACCGTTTAAAGTATAGCACAAATGTCCAACTTTGAGATGATCATGGCAAATGGTTATGGGCCTTGTGTAACAACCATGAAAAATTCAGGTCCAATTATAATTTTTCTTATTAGTAACTAAACTAGTCTTAAAACCCCAATATTGCGAAGGGGCTGCAAACTATGAAAAACTAACGTTTAGATATTGTCAAACAACTGCACATTGAAAATAATAAAAAATAAAATCTATACACCTTGTAAACACTTGAAACATTATATAAAAAAATTAAACCGTCATCCCGTGCATTGCGGCGAGACCATTGACAATATTAGAAAGTATGTATATTGTTAAGAAATTTAATGTCAAAACCTTGATAAAATAGTCACATTACAACGGAGAAAGAATAAAACAATTAAAAATGTTAATGTTGATAAAAAATAAGCACGTATAAATTTAAAATTTTAGAAAATCATTCTCTAAAAGTTGAAGGATAATACACAAAAGAAATCCGTCTTTACAATATTGAAACCTTGATAATCCTACGTTATGTATTGATGACTTGTATATTATGACATTTAATTCTGTTCTAAATAAAATTTACATCAAAACATATATAAAAATAAGCATGCCCCAATGATATATTTGAAATTTTACAAAATATTAGGTTTTAAATTTTATAAAAATATTAAAAGTAGATAAGTAAAGGATGTAAAGTATAAATATAATCAAACTTGAAGGACCGAAAATATAATTTTCTTGGGGCTTAATTCAAAATATAAAGCATATGCGCACATATAGTTGTACGTTGTACATTAATAGGTTCATAATATCGTACCATCACAAAGCAATAAGGTACATCATCATAAGCACAAAAAGTTAATAATTGGATTTATATAAATGATTATGATTATTAACAACGTGGTGTGGACCTGATTTAAGGGTGTGATAAACAAAAAATTAGTTTAATTTAGCCCAAATATAGGTTTGTTAGCAAGTCCAAAACATGCTTAACCCATTTAAAAACAACTAGAAGGGTATCCACGCGAGGTGGCAAATGTAATAGAAGAAAGTAAAATTACCATTATCTTCAAAAAAACATTGATACAATAAAGTAATACACGAATAAACAAATATAGCTCTTAAACATAAAAATTGAAGAAAAAATATATGTTAGTCATTTTATTCAGTGGTTAAATTAATCTCATCATGATGAGACCAATTTAATCGAAATACTCATACATCTGAATGATCTTATCAAAAGAGAAAACCATGAACATCCGGTATTTCTTCTCGATTCACACCTAAAATCTTCCGGAGGTTGGTTTTCGAAACTATCCTCCACCTTGAAGGACTCATCGATAGCTACAATAGGTTTGAAACAGAAAAGATAATGAATGTTCTAGTTTATTACATGTGATTTTACACGGGTGGTTCCTGTGGTTAGACCCGATTTCATTTTTGGTCCCTAACTCTCTGAAATTACAAGGTTGGTCAAATACTTTACACAAACGTAACAACAATGGTCCCTGAAACGGATGGACGTTAACTTTGATTGCTATATTTTTTTAAATGACTAAAATACCCTTCCCCACCTGGATCATCATCTTCCCATCCCACCCGCCACCACCTTCATCCACCACCACCACCGTCGCCTGCATCATCACGAGTGCTTCCTTGCACAGGGATTTCATTGGGACCTCCATTGTTTGAATCGAAGGAAAACTTAGAAACCCTAGAAACGAAAATCCCCAAATCAAGATGAGTGAAACCCTATTGTTGGTGTTATGTGGGTGGTATGGTGCTAGTGGTGATGATGGTGAAGGTGCTGGTGATGGTAGTTAAAGGTGGTGTTGGTGGTTGAAGGTTGCAGGTGGTGGTGGTTGAAGGTTGAAGGTGGTAGTGGTGGTTGAAGGTTTCTAGTGGTGGTGGTTGAAGGTTGAAGGTGGTGGTGGTTGAAGGTTGAAGGTGGTGGTGGTGGAAGGTTGAAGGTGGTGGTGGTGATTAAAGGTTGAAGGTGGTGTTGAAGGTTAAGGGTGGTGGTTGAAGGTGCTGGGAGCGATGGTTGAAGGTAGAGATTTCAATGGTGGTAGGAGAAGTACTGTAGATGGAGAAGAAGAAAAGTGAAAGAGGTATTTTTGTCATTTCACGTACTTAGCAACAATACTTAACGTCCATCCGTTTCAGGGACCATCGTTGTTACGTTTGTACAAAATATTGGATCAACCTTATAATTCAGAGAGTTAGAGACCAAAAATGAAATCGGGTCTAACCACAAGAACCACCAGTGTAATTAAGTCATAACATAAATAAGTAGATAAAATTAAAGTTTTAAAACTTAAAGTGACATCCGACACATCTTCCAAAATAATTTTTGTTTCCTCCTTATTAGATTTCTATATTATGTAAAAGTAAATAGAATAAGTTAGTATGCAGTAAATTGATCGCATTTTTCCATAAATAAAGAGCTCTTATCCATAGAAAAATGCAAAGATTACCAATGAAAAATGAAATAAAAAATATATAAAACATAAGCTAATAAATTTAAGGGAAATTGAATTTTAATAATCCAAATTGTTACTTATTGGCCAATAATAATCCATATTATTAAATTGGCCAGTAATAATCTCAACTTTCACTTTTATTAACAACTAGTATTATTACACCGTGTTACGCGACATAGTAGTTCTTTTTATTTTATTTTATTTTTTTGCGTACTTGTTGCTGCAATGGACGGTTGTATTGTTGTTAGAGATACATACATAGCACAGGCATAGCTTAAGATAAATAGTACACACGTAACGTGTGGTTAATATAGTAAGCACGAGTCTTTTTATAAAAATGTTTCTAAACAAAAGTTATCCGAGTCTTTTTATAAAAATGACTCCCCAACATACAGGCTGCTGTACTGACTTATTTACGAGTCTTTTTATAAAAATGTTTCTAAACAAAAGTTATCCGAGAGACTCTGAACTAGTCAACTATAAAATTTTATAATTTTATGAAACCATTTGCTATTTATAAAACGTGTTCAAACACGCACTAAACATTCTATCCAAAATTTAAATTGGTGCAATAATTCTTTTCCAATCTACTTTTTGCATTTTGGTATTCTCTAAATGTCCTAACTTCTTATAATGAATTTCAACCTCAAGCTATTGTTTTTTTTATACTTTACGACATCAAATTTGACTTTTGAACAACCAAGCTTTCTTATGAACCATACAACTATCGTTATACAATGTGATTTTTCCATACCCTATTTTTATTTTTATTTCACACCTTTTGGGGTGAAAAATATTAACCGTATAAATACACACTTGTAAAATATCTTAATCCTTGTAATGTACATGCAATTTATCTTATAAATCTTATCATGGTTATTTGAGATAATAGTCATCTTGTAAAAACAATCATTAACTATTGCTAGTCTAGCGACGTGATAAATCTATGGGATTGACAAGCATATTTGATGCTAAACCTGAGGTTATTACCGGATCCTGATGACCTATTTTTTTATCATGGGAACCAAGTACACTTAGTTAATCGTATATGTTATTTTGGCCATACTTTTGTCAAGGTTTGATTGCATCATTATGCTATCTATACTGTCACACCCCGATCGAAGGCGGAATCATCGGGGCGGACAAATGTGAAATGATTGTTCATAGCTTATAGAATTAAATAAGTTGAAATAAAATTAAATGTCATTTTTCATTGAATAATATTAAACAAATAAGTCATTACAATACAACAAAGATTCAAACAACAAAATAAAATCTTTAGTTAAAATAGGTCCAAGTCCTATATGAGCATGAAGAATTCCTTAAAGTAGCATCCTGAAACATATTAAAAATAAAGGTCAACATATAATGTTGGTGAGTTCCCATGAATTTGTACATATGTATAAAAGCAACGTTTAAGAGCCAATTCATGTCATAGGCTAAGAATTATTTCAAGAATATAGATAGCATAATGATACAATCAAACCTTAACAAAGATATCCATTATAAGTTATAACGATTAGCTAAGTGTACTTGGTTCCCATGATGAACAAGTATACGTTATAAGGAGCCGGTAATAACCTCGGCTTTAGCACCAAATAGGCTTGTCAAACCCATAGATCTATGACATTGTTAGGATAGCAATAGTTAATGATTGTTTTTACAAGACGACTATCATATAAGGCTCACAAATATCTCAAATAACCATGACAAGTTTATAAACGAATTGCTCATGCATTACAAGTATCAAGATGTTTACAAGTGTAAGTTTATAAGGTTAACATGTTTTCACCCCAAAAGGTGTGAAATAAAATAAAAAGGGCATAGAAAACTCACATGATATATAAGGTGTACTTTTGAATAGTAATAAAAAAAATAAGATTCCCCAAGATTACTTCACGATTCAACCTAAGAGTTGATGTCTCAGAATTAGAATAAAGATATGATCAACGACTAAACATGGATTAGGATTTCAATTGGAGTTTGAGGGTTTTAATAATTAAATTAAATAAAATAATGCAATCAATTTTGTTTGATTCAACAACAATGAAATACATCAATTAAGATTGAGAATGATAATAAATGCTTAAATAATTTAATTTATAATAATTGATTTAATAAAGATTAAGTATAATGTATGAAAAGAAATAATTAATTTAATAACTATTCATGACATCATGGTTAAATGAATAATTTAATAAATAATTATTTAAATAATTATTTGAATAATAAGTTATTAAAAGTAGTTGTAGATTTAAAACGTTTTGAAATAATCTAAGTTTGAGCCATAATAGATTTATAACATTTAAATCATAAAAAATGACTTAATAATGTTTTTATAATCATTGTTATTCTTTAAAAGTTATTAAATTTA
>BJCM01064129.1:0-19154 GCA_018326385.1 Flaveria bidentis
GACTTGCGAGCCAGCTCGAGCTAGATATCTGAAGCCTGGGCTCGAGCTCGTTTAGTAAACGAGCCATGATGTGAGCTCGGGCTCAAGCTTTTTTAAGCCATGTTTGATTCAAGCTTTTTTTGAACCGATTCTGAGTAGCTTGCGAGTCGGCTTGACTTTTTTACACCCCAAAAAAATAAAAATAAAATTTTAAGAAGCGAAGAGGTGATGAAAGAGTTTAAAATGGTAGTAGTTCACACATAGAGGAAAACTAAAATCAAAATATTAAAACCTCTTGAACGACTTAAAAGGTCTGCCTATTTATTAAACAGGTTATGTTCTGGTTTCTACTAAATAATTTATGGTTACTACCGATCTACTTAACTAGGTTAGTATCGCGTGTATTACACGGGTTGAATAAATAAAATAATTAATAATTAATAATAAAAAATTTTGAATTATAAAACGATGTTTGAAGATAAAATATGATTATAATTGCATATGAATAGTTATTTTCAAGTAAATAAACAATAGATATGTTACAGAGAGATAGATATATAGATAAATAGATAGTCTAGTTAAACAGATTATAGTTCGTAATAAATACGAAAAATTATATTATGATATTTTAATATAAGATATGTATAAAATTATATATACGTATTTGTTCAAGAGAAAACAATTATACTATGTTTAAATCTCTTATCTAAATAGTTTCATTTTTAAATATCTGTTTTAAGATTTTATTATAAAAATTTATTGTTTATAAAAATTTTGTTTATTAAAAACTCTAGTTTCTAAGTATTCTTGTTGATTTAATAAAACTACTTTTACAAAATCCAATTTTTTATAATTTTTTTAAAAAAGGATTGATTTAAAATATTTTGTTTCAAAAGGTTCAATGTTTTAGAAAATATATGAATTTTATTTTTCTTAATAAAATTTATTTTTAAAAACATAGTTTGATTTTAAAAAAATGTAGATGAGAGAGAAATATATATCAATTAACCAAATTAGTTTTTATAAAAAGAGTAAAATTGTTTGAGTGTTTAAATTATTTTAATACCTTTTTGGAAGAAAATTAAAGTGAGAATGTTTAGAAAAATGACAAGTGACAAAAAATGATTTAAGAATATAACAAATGACAAAATAAAACTTTTTTTATTAATTTCTATAGAATCTACTTCAATTTATTAGCGTAACAATAACATTTTGTTATCGTAACAAATACGCGTTTCGATGGTATTATTTGCTCGATACAAAGATCATGTGCTTAAAATCTAATTCGGCCACTGTGTATCATGCCAGCTGTTTATTTTTAAGAATATATTATTATATATATGCATGTGAAAGATCCATGGTTGGTGGTGGGGGTATGATTGATGCCATCTGTTTTTGGGTTGGTGTCATTCTTACATTTGATGACCACATTCATCCCACGTTAACAAAACATGGTACATGTTCTTTAGTGCTAATAGCTAAATAATGACCTTTTTAGTACCCAAAGATATTGATTAAAGTTTAAGGCCCTCAATACTTTTTAAAAATATAAATAGACGCGCCACATAAACACTTCACTTGTATCGGTTATCTAAAACGGTTATGTAATCGTATCTACCTTTCTTGATACTGTATAAAAGCATCTAGTAATTCTCTACTTAAATTGTGGATGACATTGCACTAATTTAAACAATATTTTCTTGAAAGTTGGAATTTGAAGTCACAAACAAGCTAGCGATTTAAAAAAAATTTGTTAATTGGTCAATTGAACTTTTTATCATCTAGTATTTTGACTATTTAGCAGAAGGATGATCATTTAATTTAAAATTAATATGTTATGTTGGGCCAATAACTATCCTCCGCACATTCATTATAATCAACAATCTTTCAAAAGTCGGTTTAATTATAACTTCTTATTAATGATCAACCAAAAATGTAATTGAAATTGATTAAATAACATGGCATTTAACATATAATCCATAAAGTAGATATGTTGATAAACTTTCTGGTTATTAATCAAACGGTATGATGCCTAGTAGTATCATGATACGTAGTAAAGATGTTTTTCGATAAATGATTGATGGTTCTAGTTTCATGAATAATATAGATTTAGAAAGTTTGTGAGTTTGTCGTTTCAAAAAGCACTTAAAAACGCAACCAAAAATGAATATTACAACTTCAAGTAACAAAGGTACATCATCCAAAGATTACTTATTAGTTATTACACCAAATACTCTTGGTTTAAAAAAGCGTGACACGCTATAAGACGTTTTGGTCCTCAAAGTCCATGTGCGAGGCTAGAGTTTCACGTGTAGAAGGAAGGCGTTACTCAACATACAATCAAATAAGTTTTATGTACAACAAAACTTATACACGTCTTAATCATTTTTTAAATAAACCATTTATAATCTCCATCTGATGTTTTTACATATCACCCTCGTACGGACCGCAATTTGACCCAAATGTGCACGAGGTGCCGCCTCATGGCCCTAAGCTATTTTCTTATCCGCCTCGTGTCCTCAGGCGCACCCTTACCAAGCTCATACTCATATGAGTCTTGGTTCATATCCCCATGTGTTTAACCGGTCTTAATCCATTTCGAAAGACAAACGGGAGGATCTGTCAGGGATCATTAGGGAATGAGGGGACCAAGCCCTAGTCTGATCTGGTCAGGTCAATGGTCCCATTTGAACACATGAAAGTATGTTAGGCTGCAGATCATGAACCCCATGAGGCTGATTAAAGGTCAACTAATTGCCTGTAAAATGGACCACATGAGGAAGCTACTAGTTCCCTGTTTTGGCAGGTGGGTTGCCCAATCCCAAATCAGAAAAGCTTGTTTGGGCACAAGGACTTCTCAAACATGACATGAAGAAATCAAGATTTCACACACAAACACACACACACACACATAGAAATTCATATGAAGAAATAACAAATCTTATATAAAATCCAATAGTACAAGCCCGCGTGCGGTTTTTTTTAACAAATGTAGAATTGAAAATATTCAACCAAGTGTAGCTCTGACAAAACAGGATGAATCTAACATATAATCTGAGTGTGATGTGATGACTGATGAATGATGATATGCTGCTAGGAAGCAAAAGACTTTAAACATTACAGATGTATAATCCCAAACCGTACATGATGAGGTGGAGTAAGTAACCAAACACAGGTGAATCTTCAGTTTACAAATTCTAATAAAGAATCGAAGGTTATTAATGTTTTTTGTTTGGTTCGAATACGTACTTGATCAATGACTCCTTGATCGATAGCAACTCAGGGAACTCGTTCTTCAACTTTGATGCATCCAACTCGTTATTGCTTCGTGGGGCCACTATCACTTTCGCTTGTTCCTCCAGTGTGAAGTTTACCCACTTGAATTCTGGGTTGATGTACTTCTTGTACATTTCAAGAATCTCATTGTGACTTACCACCCCTGGATTTGTAAAGTTCCAGATTCCCGTTAGATTCCTCTTTGCCATCTCGATTGAAATGGGTAAAAGTTCATCCAAAATCGTCATGCTGTTTGGTATGTTCACAACTTTATTATAACGAGCTATTTTCGTGATAAAGTTGCGTGGGTTGTTGAGATCTGATGATATTGGCATTCGAACTCGAAGGGTGCAAACATTATCATATTCTTTCAAAAGCTCCTCCACCTGCAAACAAAAGAAAGATGATTATACATTACAACTCTGATATATCATACATATGCATGAAGAATTATTAAAAATTTAATATTAAAAATTAATTACCATGGCTTTGGTCTTGGAATAGAAGGAACCAGTGAAATTGGGCGTGTCTTCTTCCTTGAAACCGATTCCAGAACCTTCTGGATGCTTAGCATCATATTCAAAAATGCATCCAGTTGCAAAATTGATCATTAGGAGCCCATGTTCTCTGCAGACATCTGCTAAATTGAGTGTGCCCGAAACATTGGTACGAATGGTTTCTGTTTTATGAGATTCACACCAGTCAACATTTGGTCTGCCAGTAACACCAGCAGCATTGAAAACATGAGTAGGCTTAATGGTTTGAATATCAGCTAAAAGTAGTGAACGATCTTCCAAACGACCTTTTCCATACTCGTATTGAATTTGTTGCTTTTCACATAATTTCCCAAGTAAACCACCGATCCAACCCGTTTTCCCATAGATCAGGAACTTCAGAGTTGGTTTCTTAGAAGAAATGCTACTTGTTTTTGAACTAGGAACCTGGACACCAATCTGAGAAGTATTGATTGCCAAATTAGCTGAGTCAAATTCAGCATTTTCTGGTCCATCAATGTGTCTATCAACACCACCTGGCATCATTAACATTCTTGGATGAGGAAGAAGTGCTCCAGAGACATCTCCCCACCAATTAGGGTTACTGGTGTACCACTCGATGGTCTTTTTCAAACCTTCTTCCCATACGGTCCTTTCAGACCAGCCCAAGCTCTTCAATTTCTCATCATCTAAGAAATATCTTTGATCATTGAAAGGTCTGTTTTCCACAAATTTGATGCTTGAATCAGGATCCATATTGAAAAGCTTGCACATATCTTTTGCGACATCAATAACTCTTCTCTCTCTTTTGGTCCCTATGTTGTAAACATGACCAACTTCTCCTTTGTGAAGAATTACTTCAAATGCTTCAGCAACGTCTTCACAGTACAGGTAGCTCCTTACATTAGAACCATCACCGTGAATTGGAAGTGGTTGTCCTCTCATAGCTAAGAGAATGAACTTGGGGATTAGTTTCTCCGGGAACTGATTTGGGCCATAAACATTGTTTCCTCTTGTGGTAATCACAGGCAGCCCGTAAGACCTACCATAAGCCATGACAAGCATTTCTGCACCAGCTTTTGTGGCTGAATATGGGTTTGTAGGAAGAAGTTGTGAAGCTTCATGGTTACCCACAACAGCATCCTCCTCTGTTTCACCATAGACCTCATCTGTGCTCACATGGATGAACCTTCTAATCTGGCCAGTGACTTTGCAGGCCTCTAGAAGCACATGAGTACCATAGATGTTGTTTTTTGTGAACTCAAAGCTGTTGCCAAATGAGTTATCAACATGGGTCTGTGCAGCAAAGTGCATTATGGTATCAATAGATTCGGTGATCAGGAGGTAGTTGACTAGATCAGCACTACCAATGTCACCCTTCACAAACTTGAAGTTGGGAGATGACCTCGAAGGGTTGAGATTCTTAAGATTTGAACAATAATCAAGCTTGTCAAGCACAACAATCTTGTAATCAGGGTAGCTTCTGACTAGCCGATTAGCAACATGAGAGGCAATGAAGCCAGCAGCCCCTGTGATAAGGATGTTCTTCGGCGTGTAATTAGCCATACCGGATCTGTCCCCATGTAAACAAATCAAATTATAACCAATAAGATCACATGATAAAAACCTTATTGAATCCTAAACACACTATGGTGAACAAACAAACTTGATTCAACAGCAAAAAGGTCACGTAATTCCCAAACAGCATGGCATGTTTGACAAATCTAAACAATGTTTAACAGAAATGCAGGATCAACAATAACATAAGGTACGAACAAAGCTAGTTGATCACTGATCCACAAGTTATTTCATTCCCTAAAAGTCTAACCACAAAATATGCAACAAAAACACAAGATGAGGGTTTATAATCAACTTTACAATCAACTCATCAAAGGAGATCACCATCAGCCTCTGGATCAAAAACCAAATGCTGAACTAACCTAACTATAATCAGATCAGAAATCGAACAAAATGACAATCAGCTAACCTAACTCATGAAATTCCACATTAAACCTAACACACGACCAAAAACTAACCAGATCTAGCACAAATCACGCATCTCCTCGTATCAAATTGAGGCTTAAACAAGTTCGATAGAGCAAATCAATCACTAAACCAGATCTAACAATCAATCGTCCTCGTAACACGAACCAAAACTCGAAATCGATCAATAGACAACAAGATCGAAGTTCGTCATGTGTATGAACAACATCATTAAGCTACAAATGAAGAAAATTAAGAGAGGGAAATGTGAACTTACATAAAATGTGAAATCGAATTGGTATGAAGAGCAGATTGCGTATAATAATATAGCAGATCTCGACCAGAAAGGTGATGAAGAAGAGATCACGATATTTCTCACGGAGTGGCAACCGACGCCTCAATCGATGAATAATACACGCAGATGTGTGTGTATATATACATGAGTATGGTTCACCTCAACATGATTGTATGTATGTGTATGTATGTATATGTATGTATGTATGTATGTATGTGTGTGTATGGAAAGAATAATTGAGATGAATTGTTGTTGTTATTATTATTATTAATTCATTATTGAAAGGAGCATAAAAATTGATTAACCGAACTGTAACCGGAAAAAACGAGAAAATGAAAACGGAAAGAGTGAAGAATATGAATAATCGATGGTTGGGTTTGATGTTTTTATGACTGAATGGTTTTGGTTTTTGTTATTTTTCGTTCGATTTAGTGGAGATGATCTGATCCATTATTTTGAATCATGGAAGATTAGTTGTCTTTATGTATTTAGATATGTGATACCGTTATGTTTCTAGGCAAGTTTGTAAGGGCTTGTTGTCCCTTTTGAAGGTCTCAAGTACAAATCACTATAAATTTCAATTTTTGTTAGGTTAGATAATTGAGATAGATGAGTTTTCATTCTTTAATAATAGAAAATTTCAGTTGTGGTAGGTTAGGGTTTTAAATTGATCTATGCACTCCCTTAACCGAATATAAAACATAGTTTTTGTTATAAGATTACAAGAGACAACATATATAGTGTATATCCAAATTTTAAACAAATAAGGGTGGGTATTGCATAAGTACTTGTACAATGCATGCAATATAGCCTATGCAGTCAAAGGTCCTCGCCTAGGCGCTCAGGCGTGATGCAATAATAATGTCTTGTGTCAATCAAGGCACTACATTTAGAATACTAGTCTAATTAGGACTGAATTCCGAAAAACCATTCAGAGTAGGTTTGAAACAACTAAAATTGGTTAAAACATTTAAAAATACATATGTTCACTTTGTTTAAAATTGTCATTACCTTTTTAAGCATATTACACCTAGGGCCAAGCCCCAATGCTCACTCTTAACGTCTAGCACCTTTGACTATTTAAAATGTAACCATAGAGAAAAAGATGCTAAAGTTAAGAAAACTATTATATGAATCACATTTGAAGTTTTAAAATGATTCTTGTAATTTTTTTACTTGAATTGGTTATATTTAACATAATTGTAGCCGATTTTGTTAAAATGTAAGATTGAAGAAACAAAAACAACTATATCTCAAAAGTTATAAAGTGGTTTGTAAGGTAATATTTTTTTCTTTTAATTAATAGGAATAAACAAGAATCATAGGTATGTTAACCGAAAGAAGGAAGAATTACATATCTTCCCGTACAAACTTAATCAATTACATATATATCCAACTTAAAATGTAATTATATATATACCATTTTAAAAATTAATCAATTACATATATACCTAAATTAAAATTTTAATTACATATATCTCTTCTTCTAAAACTTAGTTAATTGCATATATATCCAGTTTAAAATTTTAATAATATATATCCTATTTATTAAACATAAATATTACATATCCCTTGAAAACTATATTATAAATAAAAACCATGAAAACCAAATGTTACATATATGTAAGTCGTGTTACAAAGTGTAAAACTAAGAGTTTTGTACATGTATGGGCTATATATATGTAAGTTTGTGTAGTGTACAAATAAGAGTTATGTACATGTAACTCATACAGTTTACGTATATGTAAGTCGTTTTGTCATAATTGTCGTTTATTCAAGTTTTAATTCAAAAATATATAATGACCTCAAAAAATAAGGTTGAAGTTTACTCAAATATACTTTAAACACTTAGAAAATTAAATCAGTTATATATTATATGATTGGGTAGTGGTAGTTTTCATAGTTTTTAATTATAAACATGATTTTATATAATCCATCACATTTAAAATTTAACATACATCCCATATATTAAACATAAATATTACATATTTATCCCATTTGTTTATTTTATTAAAGATGGCTTATACAACTAGTATTTTACTTTTATTTTTATTAAACTTTAAACTTACATTTCTTTTTTTTTATTAACTTTCAAGTTTTGATTATAAAAGTCGATTTTTGATCCTGTGTCACAGCATCATTACTCATGAATGAAGCCGACATATGGCTAGAGTCATCATATCACTTATTGGCACATGAGTGAGTGAACTCTAGTTGTGCTTAAGTTACGACCCACTCCGGTCAAGTCAAACCTTACCGGTTAGCTTCTCGAGATCAGGTTATTAATTGTAATGTTTCGATTATTAACTTTTGAATTTTGATTATAAAATTTCATCTCTAAAAACATTTATCTGTTTTCAAATATAATTTCCAAAGTTGCATGCTAATATTTTAGTTGAATCATATTTTTTTGCTAGTTACATTTTTCGGCCACCGGTGTACAAAGCAGGCGACAAGCATGGTGGATGGTGATGAGACAATTTCAGCATAATTAGATTGTGTTCATTCTGAGTTATTTTCTATTAGTTTTTGAATTAAACGGGTGTAAAAGAAGGATATGAGTCTGGAGAATTACTCGTAATGGAAAAATAAGCAAAAAAGTTTTTTGGGTCGTGTTGCATCATTGGATTGAAAGTGTCTTGTACGCGAAACAAGGAATCTTACTATCGAAAGGTAAACATAGTATAAAGAAAGTATGAAATGTTAATATCAAAACATAAACAAATAATTTAAAAAAAAGTTAGTTAAAAAGAAAAAAAACTAGTTAAGAAATGAGTAAATACTTAATTTTATAGTTTTCATAAAAAAAAAGTAAAAAAAATAACTATATATGTTATTTTTAATAAAATATATTTAAGTGGGAAAATGTATAATAGTTTTATTTTATGAAGGGGATATAATGTAATTAAATTATTAGTTTGGATATATATGTAAATGATTAAGTTTTAAAAAACTATATATATAATTAAATTTAATGTTAGGTATATATGTAATTGTTTAAATATGTATTTCTCCCTTAGAAAGAAAGAATCTTATTAATACACTAATATTATAAATAAAATTATTTTTTCAAAAAAAATTTATTACAATTAATTTATTAAACAATTATTATAATAACCGAATAAACAGAAATTTATTCAAAAGTTGTACAAATATAGCAGAAAGTACATACTAATCTGTTTGGATATCATACAAATGAATTTTACATATTTACCTTACCTTCCTAAGACTATGAAGTATATAGTATTTAAGCTCAAAAATTATAAACACATTACCCTTCTTAAAGCATATATATTCCATATTTATCATTTTCATTTAAATTAGCATTAATAAATAATTATTTTACATTTATTATTAAATAATTATTTTACATTTATTTTTATTCAGGGGTTTATACATATTGATTTTTTTTGGTATTGTAATTGTTTAAAATTGAAATAACTGTTTTTGAATGTAGAAATATAACTTTAATTTTTGGTGATTGTTGTTTTATATAATGACTTTAAACTTTTGTATGTGGACATGTAATTTTTTTATTATACAAAGGGTTGAACTTAGAAAAACATGTAATTGATGGTTTTAGAAGAGAAATACATAAACAAATTTAGTAAAAACAAGGGTAAAAGTTATTATATTTGTTAAATTTAATAAAATGGATAAATACGTAATACATATGTTTTAAGAATAAGAAATACGTAATTATTTTTTAGGTTTATGGATATATGTAATTAATAATATTAGAAAGTGCAAATATGTAAATGTCCTATATACAAAAATGTTGTTTGGGTTTAAACAAATGCCGCACGCATATTATACATACATACATACAACATATCTTTAGTCGTTAAATCAATTTTGCTCTTGCCATTTAATTAGCATTGTGTGTATATGTAGAATTTATCATTAACACTGAAATTTGTTACAATAAGGCAATTAAACTACTAATTTCAAAGATTTCAAGTAAACAAAGAATTATGTACCAATTCAATCTCCTCCCTCTTATGTTCTCTATCTAAATTTTTGCATATACTTATACACAAATGAAAAAAATGATGGTGCCTTGGTGGTAACGATGACCATGGATCCAGTGGCGGAGCTTTAAAATATTCGTAGGGAGGCCGAGGGTAAAATTAATTTATTTTAAGAGGCGAACTTGAGTTTTATATAAAAATTTACACTACCCGACCAAAATTTTACACTATCGGACTAAAATTTAACACTACCGACGAAAAAAAATGGGGGGCGGTAGCCCCCCCGGCCCCTTAAATCCTCCGCCACTGCATGGATCTGAGCCTGAGGCCCCTTTTCCATCACGATAGGACCTGAGTATGTTTCCTCTAAGGGTTGATTCTTGCTTTTACATATAGCAATTTAGTATATGTATAAGGAAGTGTTTACTAAAGTTATAATACCAAACACATAATAAAAGGCATGTGGTTTATCAATTACCAAGTGGTCATCGCTTCCTAACATTGAACATCAAATAAGTGTTATGTCACTAAAGGCTGATTTATGTCAAGACTAGTTGCAGACCATAGTTTGTTCATTGATTTCTTCCAAATGCAAACTCATGACAAATGTATTAGTAACCATGACTGCCACGGAGTTATTTCCAGAACTCGCGTGCGGCACTTAGATTCGTTCTAAGTCAGCCTTGATCGTAACCTGATCACCGAGTTGGCAGCGATTCAACGACACTTGAAAGATTGTTTGAAGAATCACAAGAGATCTTGGAAGAAAGAGAACTTGTATTGCTTGAGAACTTGTGTACAAGGAAGCTTGATTACACTTTGAGAGGTGATTCACAAATGATCCATCACCTCCTACTTATACTAGTTGCCAAGGATCTAGAAATCTCTAATCTAGATTATTCTAGGATATTTGCTAATCTAAATATCTAAGCTACTATTTAATCTAGTATCTAGATATTTCTTAATATCTAGATACTTTACAATGTTAATCTATATCTTTCTAGAGATTTCCATGTGCTATGCTTCCTGCAAAATATGGTTGCATTTTGTTGTGCTCCCGAAGAGTTTGGTCACGAATTTAAGCGGGTCGTGATAGTCTCCCCCACCTAAACTTGCGACGTCCTCGTCGTGTCTTCGTGGTAGCTTTTTATCTGGTCCTGGAATTGCCAAAGCGCTTCTTCCGGCTCCCAACTAGTCTCACTATCAGGCATGTTTTTCCATTTGACCAGATACTCTTTGTAACTTGGCACGCCCCTTTTCCGGATAGTACGATCTGACATAATTTGGGCGACTTCCCGATCAAACGATGTTACCACAACGGTTGGTGCTCGTTTGGATACTCCTCTCTCTAAGTCTTCTATGTCTTTATGGTACGGCTTAAGAAGACTTACGTGGAAGACCGGGTGTATTTTTAATTTGGGTGGTAGTTGGAGACGATAAGAGACTTTGCCTACTCGCGCGATTATGGGGAAGGGACCTTTGTACTTCCTCACCAGTCCCTTGTGCACGCTTCGTAAGGACTTAAATTGTTGTGGCAATAGTTTTATCATGACTTGGTCTCCAACTTGAAACTGCCTTCGCTTATTGTCTGCCCATTTCTTCATTTTCTTAGCCGCTTTATTTAGTGCAGCTCGGGCCAGTTCAGCTTGCTCGTGCCATTCTTTAATTGCTTTGAAAGCGGCAGGACTGCTTCCATTATAAGAGGGGGCTAAAGCGTTTGGAGTTAGTGGTTGTCGTCTCGTAACTATCTCGAAAGGACTCTTACTGGTTGCTTCACTTCTTTGCATGTTGTAAGAGAATTTTGCCACGTCAAGGAGTTTCGCCCAGTCACGTTGGTTGGTGTGGGAATGAATGTCCCATACTTGGAAAATCGATCCACGACCACGATTATGCTACCATTCCCTTCAGACTTTGGTAAGCAAGTGATAAAATCCATCGAGACACTTTCCCATGAGCCATTGGGTGTCGGTAATGGTTCTAGCAATCCCCCTGGTTGTTGTTGCTCAATCTTATCTTGTTGACAGACCAAGCAGGTTCTTACGTATGCTTCAACATCATCCTTCATTTGGGGCCAATAAAAAGTACCTTCGATAAGCGCCAATGTTCGTTTTATTCCTGGATGGCCGGCCCATCTTGAGTCATGACATTCTTTCATAATTGTTCGCCTTAGATGGCGCCATCTAGGAACATAAAGTCGGTCTCCCGTGGTAAATAACAGGTCTCCTTTTAACCAAAACCGCCTAGTCTTTCCGTCACGAGCTAAAGAGACTAGGTGTTTGGCAAAGGAATCCTGTTCTAAGCTCTCTTGGATCTTGTCTTGGATATCAAATGTAGGCCTTGTTATTGTGGCAAACTCTGCCTTACGGCTTAAAGCGTCAGCGACAACGTTCGCTTTCCCTGGTTTGTATTCCAAAACATAATCAAATTCGGCAAGGAAATCTTGCCACCTGGCTTGCTTTGGGCTCAACTTCTTTTGTGTTTGAAAGTAGCTAGTAGCAACATTGTCGGTTTTTATAACAAACCTGGACCCGAGAAGATAATGTCGCCATGTCCTGAGGTAATAAACGATGGTCGTCATCTCCTTTTCTTGCACCGTAAATTTCTTCTCGGTGTCGTTTAGTTTTTGGCTCTCAAAGGCGATTGGGTGTCCTTCTTGCATTAGTACGCCTCCGATCGCGAAGTCTGAAGCATCGGTATGCAACTTGAAGGGCTTGGTAATGTCCGGTAATTGTAAAACCGGTTTGGTCATGACAGCCTCCTTTAGTCGCTTAAAGGCCTCTTGACACCGTTCATCCCAATCCCATGTTTTGTTTTTCTTTAGTAGGTCAGTTAGCGGGGCAGCCATTGCAGAATAGCCTTTAATAAAGCGTCGGTAATAATTGACTAACCCAAGAAATGATCGTAGCTCGGGTACCTTGGTTGGTGCTTCCCAATATTGAATTGCTCGAACTTTAACGTCATCCATCATAAGTTGCCCTTCCTTGATTCGGTGGCCCAAAAACTCGACCTCCTCTGGAGCATATGAACATTTTTCCTGTTTGACGTATAATTCGTTTTCTCGTAATACTTGGAGTACTTGCCGCAGATGGTCAGCATGCTCTTCCATTGTGCGGCTGTATACAACGATATCATCCAAGTATAAGACTACGAATTTATCAAGGAAGGGGTGGAAGAGCTTGTTCATAAGAGTACAAAAAGTGGCCGGGGTATTAGTTAGACCGAACGGAATTACGAAGAATTCATATGAGTCATACCTTGTAACACAGGTTGTCTTGGCTTCATCTCCTTCGGCAGTTCTTACCTGGTAGTATCCTGATTGCAGATCTAACTTTGAAAAGTATTTTACCCCTCCAAGTTGGCCAAACAGGTCTGCAATTAGCGGGATTGGGTACTGGTTTTTCACTGTGATTTTATTTAGTGCCCGGTAATCAATACACATGCGTAGTGACCCATCCTTCTTTTTCTGAAATAGTACCGGTGCACCATATGGGGCTTTAGAGGGATGGATATAACCAGCATCCAGCAGCTCTTTTAGTTGTTTCCTTAGCTCCTCCAATTCTGGGGGAGACATGCGATACGGGGCCTTTGCTGGGGGCTTGGATCCTGGTTCCAAAATGATCTGATGGTCAACTTCTCTTCGTGGAGGGAGTTTCTTGGGTAGCTCGGCCGGCATGACATCCTTGTACGCCCCTAGTACGTGTTTTATTGGTTTTGGTACTAAGATCGGGGTTGTTTCTCCATCATCGCCCCTTGTTACCGCCAAGTAGCATGGTTCTCTTTTAATGTATCCCCTCTTGAATTGCATGGCAGAAAGGATCTTTGGCCCGATCCTTGATCCGCGCTCCGTGTTCACCATACATGTTTTTCCTTCATCGAGGATACAAAGAGAATTAGCAAATGGCATGGGGAAAGCACGTACCTTATCGAAGAATTCCATGCCAAGCATGATTTTGAAGTCATCCATCTCCACAACGGAGAAATTAACGGTTCCAGACCATTCTCCAATACGCAGTTGAACCTCCTTGGCCTCCTCGTGTATTGGTTTGGCACTAGCGTTCCCTGTTTTCATGGTCCACTCCCTTTTACGTATTGCATGCCTAGTCGTTTGGCCTCGTTTATGGAGATGAAATTATGGGAGGCGCCCGTGTCTATAAGGGCTCGTACTTGGTTTCCTTGGATGGTGGCCTGAACAAACTGTAAAGCCTTTGTTTTGTACCGGTCGTACTCCCATCTTGGCTTTGATAGCGCCAAGTACTTGCATCGAGCCCATGCAAGCATCACCTTCTTCGTGTGAACTTTCCTCCCTTGCAATCATGGCATGTAGACTAGCCCATTTTGGGCAGTCCCGGGCTTGGTGTTGTCTGTCACAAATGAAACACTTATAGTCTTTGTTAAAGGGCTTCTTTTCCCGGGATTTCCATGGTGGTGGTGGCTTTCGGGCAGCGTTTTCTTTAGACGAAGTCAGTTTGTCTCCCCCACCTTTCTCGTGGCTCGGTCTTCGATCCGTAGATCATGACTCTTTGCGGCTATAATCAATCAATCCTTCTGCTATAGCGATGGCCGAAGATAGGTCTTGAACGCCCTGTCGTTCAAGTTCGGTTTTTGCCCATACTTGTAAGCCATCAAGAAAGTAGAAGAGGGAGTCCTTATCCGTCATATCCGGAATCTCAAGGACGAATATGGTGAATTCTTTAATATATTCCTTGATAGAGCCGGTTTGTTTAAGCTTGCGTAAGCGGCTCTTGGCCTCATTTTCGGCATTTTCCGGATAAAATTGCTTCTTAATTTCTTTAATAAAATCAGCCCAGGTGTTTAAGATACACGTACCTTTCTTTACTTCACTGTGTTTGCGTCGCCACCATAGGCCTGCTGTGTCTTTCAAATAAAGGGTGGCAGTCTTGATCTTCGTAGTGTCATCAAGAATGCCTACACCATCAAAGTATCGTGCCATTTCCCATATGAAGTCGTCAATAGCCTTGCTTCTCGCGTGCCTACGAAGGGTGTTGGTTTTGGGGCTTCAATCCTGGGTGTGAAGCTGACAATGTTTCCACCTGCTGCGATCATGGCTTTATTACATTCACTGACCTTAGATTCCAGACCTAGAAGGCTGCGATGCATGTCCACGGAAAGTTCGTCCATGTCTTTTCGTAACTTGACGATTGCTTCCTGGGTAGCCTCCTTGATGGCATCGTTTACCATTAACTGTACCTCACTACGAAGTACCTCAGTTGCTGCCCTTCAGTCGTCTCTTAGGTCGCTGAAATTAGTTTCCAGCCCATCTAATCGCTGGAAGGCATTGTCGACTTGCATCCCGATTCCTGTGATTGCAGCTTCCATATCAGCAACTCGTTTGTCCAAGGTCCTGTCCTTAGACACTCCCCGGTCCTTCTTGCTTCCATGAGACGTTCCGTCTCGACCACGATTCTCGTCACCTCCTGCAGCACTTGTGATCGCAATCTTTTCTGATTCTGTCGTCATCCCAATGAATCGATCTGCTTTGATACCACTTTGTCACGGAGTTATTTCCAGAACTCGCATGTGGCACTTAGATCCGTTCTAAGTCAGCCTTGATCGTAACCTGATCACCGAGTTGGCAGCGATTCAACGACACTTGAAAGATTGTTTGAAGAATCACAAGAGATCTTGGAAGAAAGAGAACTTGTATTGCTTGAGAACTTGTGTACAAGGAAGCTTGATTACACTTTGAGAGGTGATTCACAAATGATCTATCACCTCCTATTTATACTAGTTGCCAAGGATCTAGAAATCTCTAATCTAGATTATTCTAGGATATTTGCTAATCTAAATATCTAAGCTATTATTTAATCTAGTATCTAGATATTTCTTAATATCTAGATACTTTACAATGTTAATCTATATTTTTCTAGAGATTTCCATGTGCTATGCTTCCTGCAAAATATGGCTGCATTTTGTTGTGCTCCCGAAGAGTTTGGTCACGAATTTAAGCGGGTGGTGACAATGACCCTCCCTTAACAGATATAAACTGAAACATTACAATGGTTTGTTGGTAAGTGCCACATGAATGGACATCAAAAGATGCATCTCTCAAATCATCCAACACATCCCTTTGAACCATAGCATGAGAAAAGGTAGGTCTCGATTGCCCTAACTAGGACCGATTAGTGTGGAACTAGCCCTATTATATGTACAAGATCGGTCTTTCAATTACTACATCTTATATTTTGTGTGGTGAAAATGGATTAAAGTTATAGGGACTAAAGTTGTCATATGCTGAAAGTTCAAGTTGTAGGGGTTATTAAAGTTTTATTTAATAACTCATGGATTGTTCTTGTAAGTTCCAATACTTGTTAGGTATTAAAGTCTAATCAAGTAGTTGAGTTTGTTAATCTTTGTTTTCTTGTTAAGCTCCCGATTTATCCATAGTTGGGGTTCTTACTTTCTTCTTTGTAATCTTTCAATTTGTTCATAATCAAATAAAGGCAGTAAAGAGTGTTAAAGATCTTTGGTGGTATATGTGATTCAGTTTTAGTAGTGTGGATCTATTTATTGTAATCATCCATCTTCTCCTTTAAAGTAGTAATAGAATTGTATGTTTTGTGGCCTAAGTTTGGTTTAATCAGATTACATTGTAATTAAAATGATATGAATTTTCATGGACTGGTTTTGTTATTACTACTTTTCTGATAATGCAATAAATGTGTTGTATCTATCAAAATCCTAAGAGTATTAGGAAAAAAAGTAACGTGCTTAATCAAGAATTAATCATGACATTTTAAAGAAAGTAGATTATCTTTTATGTACCATTTAGAACTTGGATGTGTGTCATTTGTCGAAAAAACCACCTACAAACGCTTTACACTCAATCATTCCACTCAGCATCATTGGATCACTAAGGCCAACTTTCGTTCCAAGTTGACGAGTGAGTCTTGCGGTCAAGCTTCCTTTTGCCTTCGCACTCAACGATAAATATCCATCTAACAAGAGGAAACATTTGCACGACTATGTCACCTTTTAGGAGGCCTACACCCCATAAAACTATCTATTTGAGACCGTCCCTTGACCCGCACATCCATGACAAGTCTTGCAAAGTTTTGATGTACAATAGTTTCGGTCGTTGGTTCGCATTTTGCAATCAGTCTCTGTCCATGATCTGTGAACATATCTAGATGTAGTCTCATATAATATGATTATAGAATGACTAATCATATCCCTAACATAATGTAAAGTATAATATTAAAAATGACTATATTGATGATTCTTATTAAATATATATCTTGTAATTTATAAAAATCTTGAGTTTTATGCGGTTTATATTAAAAATAATTAGAGCATCATAGTGTGTTCTCTATATATTTGTGAGTGTGTTTTTTATATTATATAGAATTGTTGTGAGTGAATAAGAAACAAAATGTTACTTTTTATTTGTATATTTAATAAGACAATGTTTACCCCTATAATTTTTTTATTTTTTAAAAGTGTTTGTGAATGAATAAAAAAGAAAATGTAATGATAAATATATAAAAAGTATTATTTAATTGAAAGATAAAAAAAAATAATTTTTAATATAGTTATAAAAATAAGCATATAGCATGAGATGTGAGTGCTATTGTTATAAATCTAAAAGTAAAAGTTCAAAACATTAGAAAATTTTAAACTGATAAATTAACCCCTTAAATATAAATATAAGCCAGTGAATAAAGCTTCCGACTACATTAAATAAATGATAAAAAGAAGACATGTATTTATGAGCATCACATGCATGAAGGTGAACATACAATAATTCATGTGTGTGGATCTAACCGCGTCCTCGTCATCCCTCACAACTAAATGCTTACATAAATAAGTGGAGCTACCTACGTCTTAATCATTATTGCAACATAAAATATAGTATGAAAGTCTAGTATGTGTGTAAGTGTGTTGGTGCATGTTTTGTAGAAAATGTACATGACCAAAATTGTGAAAAAGAACTAAAGTATATATTGTTACTCTATTTGTAGAAAATGCACATGACCAAAAATGTGAAATACAACTAAAATATATATTGTTACTCTATACACATTTAACTATTTTTCAAATTAAATATTTGCATATATAATTCAAATATATGTACGTATACATACACATATACATATCTATAATTTAATATTTTATTACATCACTTTGGTTTAACCACAAATGGTAAGAGGTAAAAATTTGATGGTTGGGATCATAAATGTACAACTAAGGGGTTCTTTGACGGTATCCAAATCAGCCTCTTATTGGTTCAGATGTCTAAATAGTTTAGCTGTTTGTTTCGCGAGTAAATGTCTGAATTGTTCAGAAATTATACTAATGTTGAATGGTTAAAATGTCTAATGCTGAATAGTTAAGATCTCTTATCTGAATTGGTCAGACATTTGTTTTTGAATAGTTAAGCGATATACTAGCTTTTAATGGTTCAGACATCTTATTGGTTCAACACTTAATCATTCAGAAATTATTAAATAACCCCTAATTTAATCGTAATATATGTGGTGTAAGGAATGTGGTACCAGTGGTGTAAGAGGGGGGAGGGGGGTTGAACATAATGTGACATGTAATGGCAACAAAAAAAGAAGTTGGTTTGTGTGTGTATAAAAAGAGGTCGTTTTGTTCAACACAATGTGGCGTGTGAAGCACGTTAGAGGTCTAATGATGTTGATATTCAGTTAAAGGGCATGGATTTTTTAAGCATCATCATGTAGGTTATTTTGTTGTGTAACTTGATTTGTAAGTAGTAAGATCTAAACATGAATGAAAGTAGGATGGTCTTAAAGAGAGAATGGATGAAGCTTGTATCATTGATAGAAAAGTTCACAAAACTTTTCCTGTTTTTCTCTCTTATAAAATAATTACATCAATTACAAATAATATTATTTAAGTATTTTATAGATTTAAAATGGTTTTCTAATCAATTAAGAAATATATATTTTTATTCATGTTATTTCTAAAGAAATAAATTTGTATATAATAAAACTTTTTTCTAAGACATCAAACTTATTTAAAAATATATAATGATTTAAATTTAGTGTTTTTAAAAAACAAATTTTTATAACAAAAAATAATTAAAAACGAGAGTTATAATAAGGAAATTTATAAAAATGATAATTTTTTAAATAAAATGTTTGATTTTTTTTTATTTTTTAAAGTTGATAT
>BJCM01064129.1:19174-37288 GCA_018326385.1 Flaveria bidentis
AGTTGATATCGTTGTTATATTACTTATAATTTTTACTCCTATATAATTTAAATCATTTTTATCTTAAAATATAATTTTACGATTAAGTAAAATTTTATTATATTTAATATTTTATTTATTTAACACATGTAATACACGAGTTTACTAAAGCTAGTTCTATATAATTGTTATATTTTTAAATAAGTTTAATATTTTTTTAAAAAATATTTTTATAAAAAAATATTTTTTAGAAATAACATTAATAAAGATATATCTTTTTTTATTTATTAAAAACCTTTTTTAATCTAAAAGAGTATTAAATAATGTTATTTGTAATTAAGATAATCTATGTATTATAATAAAAGAAAGTTTTGATTTTCCATTTGTCAAAATTTTAGACATCCTAAAATTTTTTTTCATACTTCTTTCTCCTATTAAATATTTACATTAACTATCAATCTATTATTTAACTCTATTTGAGATTAAAATATTTTTTTAATAAATTAAGAAATATGTCTTTTTATAAATGTAAGATCAAAAGAAACAATTTTTTGTATAACATAAATAAATTTTCAAAAATATCAAACTTTTAAAAAATACAAAATATTATAAAAGTAGTGTTTGTTATAAAATAAATTTTTATGAACCATAATAATTAAAATTCAAAGTTATAATAAGAATTTTTTTATACAATGACATTTTGTTAAAATAGTTTGATTTAGAACAAAATGTTTCAATTTTTTTAATAAAAGAAACTAAAGTACAAAGGTGTAAAGGAAATTATTACATTATTTACTTATAGGTAGTTTTAATCATTTTTTATCACAAATAAGATTTATAATTAATAATTTTTATTACTAACTATTCAATATTTTATTTATTTAACCCGTGTGATACACTAGGTACTAACCTAGTTATTGAATATGAGAGAGAAGTGAAATTTTTTTTGTTTAAAATATAATGATTTGAATATTTAAAGTTAACATATTTAAAAAATCAAACATTTTGTTTAAAAAATTATCATTTTTATAAATTTCCTTATTATAACTCTCATTTTTAATTATCTTTTTTATAAAAGTTTATTTAAAAAAACTAAATTTAAAATATTTTATATTTTTAAATAAGTTTGATGTTTTAGAACAAAGTTTTCTTATATAGAAAAATATTTTTTAGAAATAACATTAATAGAAAGATATATTTCTTAATTGATTAGAAAACCATTTAAATCAAAAATATACTTAAACAATATTATTTGTAATTATGGTAATTATTTTATAGGAGAGAGAAACGGAAATTCTTTTGTGAGAATGAATGTGGTGCTGTCACATGTTCTTTATAAATACCTTGTAATTAGAGTAGAAGGATATTATTTGTAATTAAGATAATTATTTTATAGGAGAAAGAAACGGAAATTTTTTTGTGAAAATGAATGTGGTGTTGCCACATGCCCTTCACACATACCCTTTTTACTATAGTAGAATGATATTATTTGTAATTAAGGTAATTATTTTATAGGAGAGAGAAGTGAGAATATTTTTGTGAAAATGAATGTGGTGTTACCACATGTCATTCATAGATATATTTTTATTAGAGTAGAAGAATTGGATAGAAAAAAATAACGGGTCGGGTGGGGTATGATCATGTAATAAAAAGTAGATTCAGTTTAAAAAAACAACATTGTTTGAGTGAAAGGGACACATATAATCTTTAAACGATGGTTTTTACGAAATGAAATAAAACATTCTATAGATGTTCCCTTCAAGTTTTTATTTTCTAAAACATCACATTACACCTTCAACATAAACTTATCTAAATAAAAACAACTGCAAGAATCATTCATGTATCCATCACACATCCAATATCCATAAATCACATGCTTTTTTGAAGAAAAACTTTTTCCAAAAAAACTAGCCATATGAATATATGATTATCAATAATTTCTTGAGTGAATAGTCTTGAATCTTGTTTTCTGATGGACAAATCATCGCTGCTACCTCCTGAGTTTTGATTGCAATTTGCATGTTTTCTTGTGAATAGACTATTTTAATTTAATTAATTCATGGGTTTTTGGAGTATTTACTGTGTAGTTGAAAGTTGGAGTACCTATTTAGTTATTTTATTAATTAACCTATTTTTTTAAGTTTTGGGTTTATAAGTATATATTTTTTAACTAATGGATTCACCATCCAAAAACACAATGGTGTCACTCGAAAAACTTGAATATACATCTTCATATATGAGCAAAAATTCACTATATTCATGTGACTCTGATTCCTTGAAGCTAAGTCCGCCCATGCTTGTACAATTGAAATATATATATGAATAAAGGCAAATATATTGAGCATACTTAGTATATATTTCTTTATATGATTCAAACATACACAATAATAACAAGTAGACTTAATTACATGGGTGGTCCATGTGGTTAGGCCCAATTTTACTTTTGGTTCCTAACTCTATGAAATTACAAGGTTGGCTCAAAACTTTATACAAACGTAACAAAGATGGTCCTTAAAACGGATGTCCGTTAAGTTTTTCAATTAATATTTTAAAATTGACTAAAATACCCTTGTATCATTGACATCTCCAATTGATTTCGGCAGTCCTTCAACTCCGACGACCTACCGCTGCAACAAAACCCACCATCTCCAGAGATGATGATGTTTATGATGATGGTGGTGATGGCGATTGTGGCGACAAAAGTTGAGCAGATCTGAATCACATTAACAACCATCAGATTTGATGCAGATAATGGATGTGGAAGGTCACTGGAGGTGAACAGTCACCGGAGGTGGAGGGTTGCCGGAAGTGGAGGGTCGATGATGGATGTGGAGGTCGTTGGAGGTGGTGATGGTTAAAGGTTGAAGGTGGTGGTGGTTGAAGGTTGAAGATGGTGGTGATTGAAGGTTGAGAATGGTGGTGGTGGTGGTAAGGGGGAATTGAAGGTTGAAGGTGATGGTGGTGGTAGTGGTGGTGGTGGTTGAAGATTGAAGAAGGTGATGGTTGAAGGTTGGGGGTGGTGGTGGCGGTTGAAGGTTGAAGATAGTGGTGATTGAAGGTTGAGGGTGGTGGTGGTAGTGTTGGTGGTGGTTGAAGGTTGAAGATGGTGGTGGTTAAAGGTTGAGGGTGGTGGTGGTGGTGGTGGTTGAAGGTAAAACTAGTGGTGACAGTAGTTGAAGGTGGTGAGGGTGGTGGTTGATGGAGAAGAAAAAATGTGAAAGGGGGTGTTTTTTGTCATTTCACACACATTTAACAACAATAATTAATGTTCATTCATTTCAGGGATCATCATTGTTATATTTGCGCAAATTTTTTAACCAACTTTGTAATTTCAAATAGTTAGGGACAAAAAGTGAAATCGGACCTAACCATAAGAACACCAGTGTAATTAAGTTTAAAATGTAGGATGTATGTAACGTTTTGATTGATACCAAATGATGAAGAAAGAAGTGAAGAGCAAAACTATTTAATATATACTATTTTCCATCTTATGTATCATTAGTGTAGCATCTCATGCTTAGGATGTTTTTCAAAAAAAATTATTTTTTTAATTTTAAACCTAAAGCTTTTAATCTTTTACAATGTAACCTCATTAAATTATATATACATATATAACCCATAACTTTTCATGTTTTGTAATATAAGTTGTGAACTTTGGTTCCCTATACTTATTATCTTTTGCAATTTTTATTTTACGTTTCATCATAAATTTTGCAAGCTAACACGGCACAACATGATGTGTGGTTCAATATTTTTATGTATCATTTTACATTTCGTTTTGAGTTAATGTGGCACAACGTTTGCGTGTGGTGTAACTTTTTTATGTCTATTACTTCTAGTTTGACAGATTCGTCGCAACGCGCGGATCTTAGATCGGCTTGGTTATACTTTTATATGTTTTACGTTTCGATCTAATATTTTGCATTAACGCACCAACTTCAGTGTTGATGATCGTTAAGGTGGTGTGACGTTAGTGTTATTTGACATGGTTTTATAACGTGTCTGCAATGGTAGAAACTTAATTCTAATTTATCTTTATACAAATGACATGCAGTCTAATGTTAACATGCAAAGGCTTGGCCTTAGTAGTGTTTAGTATTAGAATCTGTTTCAGAAAACTAGAATTTCATTTATTTTACAAATTATCAATTTGAAATT
The DNA here is from genome assembly GCA_018326385.1 of Flaveria bidentis. NCBI lineage: Eukaryota > Viridiplantae > Streptophyta > Magnoliopsida > Asterales > Asteraceae > Flaveria > Flaveria bidentis. The sequence continues at coordinate 23,312 of BJCM01064129.1, forward strand.
CAGTTTAGTTTTGAATTCAATTCAAAATTATTAATCAAAATTTGAATTTATGATTTTTGATTCGACTATATCCGATTCAAAATTCGAATTAATAATATAAATATATTTGCATATACGTGTAATATACTTATTTATTTTATATTTCAAATAAATGATTTATTTTATATAAATATACGTATTTAATTTTAATCCCGATTTCTTTTTAGTACTCTGCTTGTTTAGTTGTTAAGTTTGTAGTTGTCTTCACATACTCTTGTAATTATGGACTTGGAGGCAGTGGCGGAACCAGAAATTATTTCCTATGGGGTCACTTTTTTATGTGATTAGATTTCTAACGAAACAACATAAAAATTTTCGGGTCGTCCGATCGGGTCGGGTCGGGTCAAGTAGCTCTTCTAATTTCATCTTATATATTATGGTGAAATGATTACACATAACTTTGTATAAGTATTCCGATAAATGATAAATTAATGTTTATATTTTCATTACAATTTAGACATCTAAGTTTTCTTTATGTTCGTATATATCATGACCTGTAGCATAACTTATCACTAGTTTCTTTAATAGTTCATAAATCTGTTTTGATTATGATGTTCTTGTTGATTACGTGGATTGATTGAATCACTTAGTGCTCCTTAATGTTAATTTGTTTTTATAGAAATGAGACCATGTAGGCAAAATATGAATATATGATCAGAATCAAGTAATGCAACTATGTAAATCATTTTGGAAATTGTCTTCACTTGAATACAAACGTTTATTTGTCTTTATTATTTGCTTGAGTTTTGCAAATTGTTTTTATTTTCGTACTTTTAACTAAAGGTGTTAACATTTTCTGTTAGATTTTTTAAAAATGACCAAAATACCCCTAAGGGATATAAAAAATATCACAAACTCACTTTTCAATTTTATCTCACTCTCATTTCTTCTTTCTCCACAACACCACACACCACCGCCACCACACAACACCGCCACGGCCACCGCACCGACCTTCACCACACAACAACACCATCGTACACCACCACACCTCACACCCGTACCGCACAACACCGTCACCACACACCACTGCTGCACCACTACCGAACTGTCACCACACAACACCACCACCGCACCTCACACCCGCATCGCACAACACCGTCACCACACACCACTGCCGCACTGCCACCACACACCACCCCACCTCACACTCCCACCACATACCACTGCCGCACCGCTACCACACACCATCGCACTTCACACCACCGCACCACACATCATCCATGAAAACATTGTCTCCTTCTACAAAATGAAATGCTATTACACCCAATTTAACTTCCAATTTCTTTTCTTTCTATGCATATCTTCCAAGAATATCCTCTCGAAACCCTAATCAGTGCTTACCACACTTCTACCCGATTGTGCTCCTATTAATCCAACATACATCAAATCGTTCGGTGTGTGGTGTTGTGGAGATAGCAGAAAGAGAGAGAGAGAGAGAGAGAGAGAGAGAGAGAGAGAAAGATAGAGAAATTAAAAGAGAGGACATTTTTATAGCCCTTAGGGGTACTTTGTTTTTTTTTTAAAATCTAACTGAAAATGTTAACACTGTTAGTTAAAAGGACGGAAATAGAAATGATTTGCAAAACTAAGGCTAATAACGAAGACAAAATAAACGTTGGTACTCAAGTAGAGACAATTTGCAATACTCAAGAACGAAAACCGAAATTAACTCCAAGTTTAAATAGTCTATTAAACTACAGTATTACACATACTCTCAATAAAATGAACAAATCAACTTAATAATTAACAAAATAAAACAAAGTCTAACACTCCAATAGTCTAACAAATTTGATTATGTGTCTAGCAAATAAGATATTCTTTATTTAATGTTTTAATGTTTATTTAGTATAAACTAGAAATCAAAAAATAATTATCAAATGATTACACATATATGTCTTTATCAACCAGATTAATAGAAGATTAGTATTTAGTCATTTAGATTTGGCAAAGCAAGAAATGATACTCAGAAGTAAGAATTGAAGATGATAATCAGCAAAGTCAAATTCAAGGAGATTTTCACTACTCTAACTACAAAATAACTTTACCATTGTACTAAAACCCTCTCAAGTTCTTTAAAATGAGTGTAAATTATGGCTTGAACACAATCTAAATACCAAAATCACTTAAATAGATTATTGACCAAGAACAATGAAAAATAAGTATAAATCTAGGTTTTGAACCTTCTAATCTAGAAAATTAATTATCAATCAAGGTTATCAACTCAACTACCAAAGAGACAAGAAAGTTAGAAACTAACCCGAAAGCTTGACTAGAAGGTGCGACTTGCTTGTCGGTCGCCGACTGCCGGAGCTAGGATGCAGGGTCGCCGGAGTTCGAACAAGAAACAGGGAAGGCTGATTGGGAGATGGGGCCACGGGGGTTTGAGATTTCAAATAGGGATTGAATGACAGTAGGAATAAAACATCGATTGTGGGGGAATGGTTTGGGACTTTGGGTTAGGGTTAATATTTAAGGGTATAAAGGTAATTTTAATAATTAAAAAGAAGTGTAAATAGTTACCTTTGCAAGGGTCGAACCCACGACCTAAGGTAGTTACGGAAACAATGAACGCGCACGTAACCACTGGAACAAAGACAAATGTTGATAATATATTTAACTTACTAATACTAAATGGGTTCACCTCCTGAAAAATTATAGATTTATTTATAAATTTGGTATTATACGATATATTACCCGTTCAAAAATCAATAGGGTCACTTGACCCATACTCATAGCGGTAGTTCCGCCCCTGCTTGGAGGTTGTAGTTCTTTGTATGTTGTAGACGTAAACTCATGATTCTTAGAATTTTGAATTTAACTTAAAATATTTTCATTTGTAATTTGAATGTTTCTATCTTGAATATTTGAATGTTAAACTACTATAATTTGTTTTTATATTTTTATCGTTTAAAAAAGTTTAAGTTTGTATAATTAATTGTTAGTAGTTTTGAAAATAAGAGTTAAAAGAATTCTTTTTTGGATGAACTCAAATCCACTTTAAAATCAACATTCAAGCTCCAATCGAACCGGATTTCAAACTTGATTCTAAATTCGAATGCAAATATGAATCAAATCCTTCGAATAAACCCCTAGTTGCTTTCTCATAAGTGGTGAAAATTTAAATCTCATGAATTGTTTAGATTTTCAAATATAAAAAATTGTGTTATCAATTCATTAAAAAAGTTTAGTAGCTAAATAATCTGAACACAATCAATGGTTTTTAACCTAGTGAATATTACTAATTTGATAATACTAACGACTAATCATCCGTTAAAAAAAATCTAATCACACAACTTAATTTTTAATTACTAAAAAAGTAAATAAGTTACATACTTTCTTCAAAAATTTAATACGCCGTTACCCTTGTAATAAAATATTGTAATTTGAAACGACATGGAAATGTTATTATAAGCGCATTGGTGAATTACTTATCTCTCTAAAATCCACTATTTTGAAACTTTAAATTTAGTCTTTGCCCTTTTCGAAAGTCAAATTATTATACTTTTCTCTCACAAAATGTCAAAATAATCTTTTTGTTTGTTTGAAAAGTATAATTGTTAAATGTTAACTGCTTTTCTGATTACCAAAAAGCCCTATAGCTAGCTGTATCAAAGTCATCAGATAATCAAATTAATTGTATATAGGTTCAAATCTCATTTACATAATCTCCAATCGATCTTATGTGAAAAAATTTGTGGGCCCCTCTAAGCGTTATGAAATTTTGAGAGGGGAAGAAGGAATGAGAATAAAAGAAAGAAAATTTAGTAAGCGTTCGGCAAATTGTAAATTTTTTCTAGGCAAATCGATGTGAAAGGAGAGGATGGCCTCGTGGAGAGTTGACGATGTAGGTGGTCTTTACACATCTACCGGTTAATTTCTCATTTAACTTCTTAAAATTTTACAACATATTAATCAACCCTTTATGATTATCATATATATAAACGTTTCTCCTTTATACCATATTAAACAAAACCAGACAAATTATTTATGTAACTTTCTTATAATGGTTATTAACCATCAAGAATCTTAGAAACATAATTACCTACAAAAATAAAATACTAAATAAAAACCTTGCTCAAAAAATAATAAAGAATATTTTATTTATTAATTAATGCATCTTGAACAAGAAGAATCTAGCTACATATAACAATTAAGGTTGGTCTTCTTCATCATCACAATCCTTTACACATACGGGCAACCTCCATAACCTGCAAATTAGTGAATATTTGGAATTAAAAATCTAAAATGTAGCTTAAAACACTCTACATCTTTAACAAACTGGTTCATTTTTTATTAGAAAAATCAAACCTTATAGTTTTATATACAAATAAAGGGTAGTTCAGTTTCTAGATAAAAACTAAGTGGTGCCTTGAAATCTTTAATTGGTTGACATATACCGAACAGATAGGTTTATAAAACGACAGAGTTAGAATTTCTTGGTTAAAAGATCAGTATAGAACTACATATAACAAAATACTCATTTAACAAATTCTAGTGAGGGATAATAGCGTGACGCTAAGATTAACAGACCCTCTTGACCCTCCGATCTGCCACTGGTTCGAGATCATTTCTAGTAAAGTTGATCACTTACTTGGGTCAGTTAAAGTAATGAGACCAGTATTCCCAAAATGACAATTCCAAGAGTTTCTTCCCTTGCATTGGTAGTATATATTCATGGCTATTGAAGCATGGTTTATCAGATTATCAGGCGAAAAGCATGCACCGCCTTTCTCCAAGATCCTGCAATCGACTTGTGAGCACGCGAAATTCACATTTTCCATCAGCTGCGATTGAGTCGATGATGGTTTAGCCACACACCATGTTTTCTGCAACACGAATACCCGAAACTTTAGCATTTTAAAACCAAATATCATCACCTATAGCTAAAAAACAAAGATCATGCATCCATACCTCACCCTGAACCGCCTTCAAAGTCGCGACTGCAGATTAAAACACCCAAAATGATAATTAATTAGACAAAGTAAAGATTTGTTCAAGTGTTGTTTGTTGATCATGGTGATGATGATTTGATACCTGAAATAAGTAGAAGAAGATATGCAAATAATTTAGCAGCCATATTATGAGATGATGATGATGATGATGATGCTATTAATGGTGATGATGATTTGATTTTTGTGTTGTAAGTGCTTATAAAGGGAATGATAAGGAGGTGTAACGGCTCTATTGGAAATGGAAAATCAAGACGTTAGGTTATCTGCAATAATCTGTAATTAGAAAGGGACCCATAAAGAAGTTTCTAATAAAATACATCATATAAATAATTATAATGGGGTGGGTGTTGATCCAAAAAAATGACAAATTCATTAAAGTTAGTGTGGTAATGTTCTCTTGAAGTTAAACATAACTATCCTATAGATTATGAATAAATAAGATAAGGGTGTGAGTTGTTATTATAAGAAATAATTTATATCAAGTTAACTAAAGGTCTGATATAATAATCTACATTAGAATAAGAAAGTTTGAGTAGGTAAAAAATATTACTGTGGTTGAGGGTTCTACTCGTATAATAAATAAATACGTAGATTTAATAGTAACTATTTTAAGTAAGATTAGATAATATAAGAGTTAAAGAGTTCAATTAAAAATGTTAATAATAATATGGTTTCAAACAAAATCAAATAAAATGGCCACCTAACACCAGTGGTGTTTGTTATATAACCTTTTACTTTATCATATATGTCATATTCAATTTAATATTTTATATATTATATTATAAACTTGATGATAAGTCATTTAATGGTATACTATACTGTAATGTATTTGAGAATGATAAAATTATTTTTTTACATTTAACTTTTAAGAGCTTAGGTGGATAAAATTGTATTTATGAATTTTAGCACTTTAGTCATATTTTACGCGCATACTAATTATGTTATTACAATTGTTTATTTTTATAGGAGAATCTCTCACAATTTAATTGACTATAACGTTATCAAACATTCATATTTTTTTATAAAAATGACGTCATAAAAAAACCATTTATTCTATTTATTTTGAGTATCATATTGTTAAAGTTTTCTTAATTCTAAAAATACTTACATATTGTGTTCTCAATCATATCACAAGATCGAGCACCTCTCTAGTAATTCTAAATGAGTGTTTCTCATTTTTAAAGCATTATTTACTAGTGTCATATACTCCAAGTAACTTCAATAATTTTCAGTAAAAACACAAGTATTAAATGAGTAAATGACATATAAATCCTTAATGGAACTCTAGCTTTAGGGTGTAAATAATATTATAAAATAAGAAAAGTGTTTTGGATATCATTTCTTCTTCTTTTTTATTTGTTGGGAATCAAATACCTAGGTGAATTGAGATCTACAATAGACAAGAAATGGCGACGTACATTTCACTCCATGTGAACTATGAACCTTAAAAAGTGGATTTATTCACTGTCTTTTATGCTTTTAATGCGTGATATTAGAAACCGTGTTGTTAAAAAAAAGGAAAGGAAAAAAAGGAAAAGAAAAAAAAAAGAAAACCGTATTGTACTTGCTATCAATTACTAACTGAATTATAAATGTACAAAAAATCACGTTTAAACATGAAAATTTTGCACACATAATTTTGTGTAATCATAAATTGAGAAAGAAGATGATGTTAGAGGTGTTTACGGTCTACCACCGAAGGTTTTTTTGTCTAAGCAAAACTGTTAATGATTTGTAATAAAAAAACCAAAACCAAAGCGTTTGAATTTAAAGCTGAATCGTTATTAATAGTTACTTAGTTAGGTTTGGGTTTTGTTTTACAACTTACCCAAACATAAACATTTTAAAAATACATAAAACAAGATGTCAAGAATTAATAGCTATCCCAAAACATGAAATAACTTTGAAGTTATTATTTTGAAAACAAAAAACAATCATTTTCGAACCATTTCACGTGACAAAGGAGCATACACATCGTGGAAAAAGTAGCATATAAAGTTCTTATATATAATTAAACATATTAAAAAAAATTATTATTTTGGTTTCTGACTTTCTGGTCATTTTAACCTTTTAGCCAAAAAAAAATCTTCTGACATATCAGAATTTGAGATTGCATCTTATACCAGTTTTGATCTCTAACCGTTAACTCTGTTAGTTTTATCGATTAAATGCATTGGTATTTTGATTTTTCTTATTCCATGGGCTATTTTAAAAGTTAGAAAGTTTTTTTAACATTAAAAGGTTATTATGTAATTATTTAAATTAATAAAAACCAACCCCAAGTTTAATGAGTTTTTAATTGTATATTTTTATTGTTTTGTTAATTTATTATTATTATTTAATAAATCATATTTTAAATTATAATATAAATATAAATACAAATACGGGAAAAGAATGATTAAAAAAGGGTTTAAAAAAGTACGAGTTAAAGAAATAGATTTTAAAAAGCAAAATTGTTTCATTCATTAAACCTTTGTTAACTAAAATAGTTTATTTTTTAATTGTTTTTCATTTTATAAATTATTTTTTAAACCTTCTAGTTTTTAAAAACATCTTTTTTATTTGTTTGTTTCTTAAAGTGTTCCATTTTTTTAGAAAAAAAATGATAAACAGTTATTTTAAAAATAATAATTTACAAAATAATGATTTAGAAAAACAGTTTAAAAATAAAAAAATTAAAAATAACGGTTTAAAAAGAATGATTTAAAAACATTGGTTAAAACAACGACTTAAAAAAAGAATGGTTTAAGAATGAATGATGTTTAGATTTTATTTTCAAAAACAACAATTTCAAAAAGTACGATTTAAAAAACAAATGATTTTTAAAATTATTTTTAACCACTCTTTTTAAAATCGTTTTTTTATAAACACTTATTTTAAAATCTTTCTATTTTATAAAATAAAGTATTTTGTTTTTACATCATTTCTTTTTGAAAATCGTTCTTTTTGAAAACCGTCCTTTGGAAAAGACGTATTTATTTATGTATTTAAAAGGTGTTATAATAAAAGTAATAAAAAACAACGAAACAATAATGATAAATAACCAAAAAAATGAAAAAGATAAGTCTAATATCTTTTCACATATACAAATAAAAACTTATTTGACTTGGGGTTGTTTTTTTAGAGTTTGACATGACAAAATACTCATTTTTTTGAGCAAAATAGTTAAACAAACCAAAACACAGTAGCCAAAATAGTAGTGTACTCAATATTAAATATGAAATATCTATAATATTTATGGTTGTTGAAATCATACGTTATGGTACGTACGGTCTTATGTAACTAGTTTGATTTTTATATTAACCGTAAACCAAACCATGTATAGTAGTTACAATGGTTTGAAAAATTTAAAACCAACTTATCAACAGAAAACGACAAAAATATTTGGATCAAGAAATTAAACCGATGACCGGTTTGAAAAGTTTTACGTTTTTAACCTAACCGCAAACTTTTTTGAATGACTGTAAGGCTAGGATGAAGAGTTGGGAAGGGGTAAATCAGTATTTATAATGTCTTGTAAAATTTATTTTGAAGCTTAAATGCTCGTCAAATTAACTCGTTAATATAAGTATATAACACTAATAAATTCAAGAGTAAATTAAGTTATCAATATAACACTATTAAAATTCAAGTGTAAATTACTTTTTCTTCAATAAAAGACGTGTATCATAATTAGTGAAACTTAAAGACGAAACAAACAAATCGAACAATACTTAAGGAAGAACATTAATTTACTCTTAATCCAATGACAATCTTTGAAATCAAATTATGCATCTAAATACTAAACCCGTATGATTGTGCATTTACGTACAAACAAGTGTTAAGCCCCTCGCGTTGTCGCGGGGGCGTAAAACCATGTTAACTAACACCAATAACACACCACCGTAAGTGTCCACCAACATCGAAAAAATTAGTATTAAAAAAAATAAAAATGAAACGAAAAAATCTAGTTCTTCCCCGCGCTATGTAGCGGGGGTTTTGTCGTTTTTCTTCGTACTATGTAGCGTTAGTGTGTTCATTATCGTCACGGCTTGTCAAAAACCATACAATCGAATATCGAAATCTTAGAATCGTGCCGATAGCGTTAAACAACACCAAAAAAATACAAAAACCATCCAAAAATACAGCTAAAACCCAAAACAGCCTAAAAATACAAACCAACCACCCAAAAAAATACAAACAATACTAAAATTGCCCAAAAAAATACACCAAAACCACCCAAAAAATAGAAAACCAACTGCCCTAAAAAATACCACAAAACCATCCTAAAAATACAAAAACCGCCTAAAAGATACTTAATGCACAACGCACAATCCAATATGCATAAAAAAATTGATAAGTAGCAATATTTAAAAATGTAATTTACCACAAATTATAAGATCATCGTTCTTGAGTCTTTATATGAAGATGAGCTTTGTATAAAGTCTAAATGCACACACCTCAAGCAATTTCCTCATTGCCTCGTGTGCGTTAAAAAATTTAAAAATACAAATAAAGAGTAGGGGATTATTTATGTAAGAAATTCAAATTGGATAACCTGTAAAATAATTGCACACCTCTTCGCAATTTGGCCATTTCTTTGGATCAAATGTTAACATGCATCATGTGCAATCGCCTGAGTGGAAAGGTTCATAAATTTATGAGCAAATGTATGAGTTGCTTTTTGACATATCCATCAAATATTTTCTTGCCTTGTCGACATGAATTATATAAAAAATGATAACAAATATAATTACTGGAATACGAAAAAAATTAAAAATAAAAGAATTGTAGTAACGTATTTTTTTTAATAAATGGTGTCCGATAACGAACAAAACTAGAAAGCAATGATGTTCTTGTACCATTGGCGTTTATGGCTTGAGTAGATGAGATCCCATGAGTTCAAATACTCCATAAAAAAAGAACTCATGAATTGTATTATGATACAATTGCCTAGAGGTGCAAAAGTGACCACGTTATATTACACCATCTTGATGAGCAAAAGTCATGGAATCTGATCTTCACTGAGCTATAAAAGCATATATGAAAGGTATTGAAAGAACTTGAATAAATAGATGAAAACATAGGTTAGAAGATACGAGTATAAATAAGAGTGAATACCGCTTAAGTATTTATATTATCTTTTTTACATATAACTAATGTAGTGCATAACAAAATACACTTTCTAGGGTTATATAACCGCCTATTTAACTCATTTTTTTAAATTCCAAAACATTTCGTACAAATTATTATGTTTGGAATTAGATGACATATGTAAATTATAAATAATTTAATTAGATGACTTATCTAAATACTCATACATCAGGGTGTTCATTGAATTGAATATTATTCGAATTAATTTATTCAAATTTTGATTATTTGAAATTGAATTCAAATTCGATTGGATTTCGATTAAAATTCGATTCGTAATTGAGTTCAAATTCAAAACCATACGAATCCAATTCAAATTTATCCAAAAAAGTTATTTTAGTTTTTGTTTTCAAAATTATAACTGTTAATATATAAAACTAAAGAAGAAAACAAGGTTAGGATATTTGAAACATAAATTTAAAGTATTATTCAAACAATTGAATAAATATATGTATACATAACTCATTTATATATAAACTTTGAAATTCGATTTGAATTCGATAAAAACTTCGAATCGAATCACATCGAATCAAATTTGAATTTGAAAATTCGATTAGAATTTTGAGTTGTTTTTTTTCGAACCGAATCGAATTATGAGTCTTTCAAACACGATTCGAATATTGAACACCTCTACTTACGTAATTAAAATCATATCTTATCTCGAAATATCATTTTTTAGTTATTAAAATTTTGTTAGTACCTATCTAATATTCTTTTTATTTAAACAGTGTAACACATATTATACTAATCTATTGACTAACATTAAATAGACTGAATAATTTTATTATTTAATAATATAATTTTATCTAGTTGTAGTTGTTATAATAATAATAATAATAATAATAATAATAATAATATTTTAAACAAATTTTTATATTTTTGATATTTATTAGTAGGCATCTTGAATAGAATAGTCATGTCGACTACTCAAGTATTTATATTTATATAACTAGATATTTAATGCCGCGCGTTGCTGCGGCGGCTATACTTTTGGTGGGTTGAAAACGAAGTCTCTATTGGCATATGTTTTATTCTAACCAGTCTTACCCTATCAATTTGACCCAGTCAGAAGTTTTTGTAAACAAACGGGTCAAAACAACATAATTTATCATAAACACTCTTTTATATGATCAAAAGTACAACGAACTCTGTAAATGTGCAGATATACCTTTAGATTTATACGAGTACCTACTCATTATCTACATCTGATTAATCCTTATAGATTCATGGCATTCTTCAATGGCATTTTAAATTGCTAATTTCTTTTTTCTATTCCTGGGTCAACTTCGCTTTTGAATTAATGAGTTTCGCACTGTTTTCTTCAATAAAAACCCAAAACAGGAGTGAATGAAGAGAAAATAAACATTAATTTACTTTCTAACTCAATAAAATTTAGCTGCAGAATACAAAAAAAGATTTGTTGAAACATGCAAATGACCTGGAATCAAGGAGTGAGTGAAGAGAAAACAAATACAAAAATAATATTCTAACCTATTAAGATTAAGCTTCTAGGAAAAGCATATGAAAGCCTATTCATATAAAAAAAGTTTCTTCGATGTGTATGTATTCTACTAAATTTAAGCTTTCAATAGCACCTACACTTGTAATGGGATGGAACTTGTAATTTTTTTGAGTAATATGAACCTATGTAGTGATGTTTATGACAAAACTTGTAATGTTTTCATATAAGAAAAAAACATGATTTTTTCCTAATTCAATTATTGCAGTCTTGGCAGACCAACATAATTAAGAATACCATATAGTTGGAAGCAATCGGCCCATTTTAGTCTACAAATGAAGCAAAAAGATTGATAGTTCTCATAACAAAAGATGCATGATACTATTCAGGGGGTGCGTGGATGTCGAAGCTGAAATAATTTATGATGTTCGATACTGGATGTGCTTCCATTGTTTGAATTTATAATGAAAATAACTTGATAAATAGGCTTAAAACATTACCATCTTTTCGGGCTGCCACTGTTTTGTAAACTACAAATTATTTAAAAATGCTTGAATATTTGTTCTATAACCACTAACCTTATAGGATATGATAGAACATACACCTTGTAGTCAAACACCACGTCCTTTTATGCTCATCTTTTTCTCTTGCATATGCCTACAATTTTTACAAAGTCTATTTATAGTCCAATTCACTAACAAAAATGCGCAAAATAATAAGTCCCCATTGTCACTAGAGAACATGTTCATTTCTAACTTTATTATATTATAGATTAATTAAGTATTAAATTGTGCAAATCAAATAGATTAAGCAGCATGTTTTTATTATCCACAAATTATACATGATGTAGATATGAAACCAAAATACATACAAAAGTAGTTAATGTTTCTATGAAATTATATGAAATAAAGTTAATTCTTTTAAATGCATCATGCAACTTTGAAACAACACTAACTACTTTTGACCTATGTTCGCCAACCCAAACATCGTTTCATAGTTGCCTAAGAACCTTCCAGGATAAGAGGGACCAAGCATCAAGCACAAACATCCAAGCCCCCATTCAAATGATTTATTAATGCTTAAGACTAACTAATGTTCCTATTGAAAGCTAAGGTCTAATTGGTGCAGATGGCATCTCTTGAGTATGAGGGCAGGTATTTCGTGTTCTTAATATCAGTATCAAACTAAATTTTTAATTTTGCCTTAAGTAGACTGATTAAGATGTATAATGTATTGCTACTTCTTGATTTGTCTCCAAATTAGAACAACTAACTTCTCCATAAACTCTTCCAACCTCAAACAATACCGTAACTAAAGTTAAGTTTTACTTATAAAGACTCTTAACACTTCAAATAATATCACTGATCATGCCTGAAGTGTAGAACGTATGACTTTATAGGAACCTACTTTAATAAAGAACATCAAATTAGATATACATTAAGCACAAATCTTTACAAAACTAACTCCTTGATCAAATGGGAGGGAATTTATTGCTGACTTTTGTTATCTTTTCCACACAACAATCCTTTCTCCCTTCAAGCATAACATACATTGTATGTTAGTAATTAACACACACACACACACACACACACACACACATATATATATATATATATATATAAGTACAAGACATACCAGAAGAAGCAATCTTAACTCATTAGACATAAAGCCTAATCAGGTAAGAAAAGATCAACAAATGAATGTAAAAAGAAAGAAAACACAATAAAGCAATAATAACAACATCTATAATTTCATTTAAACTTTTTATCATTTTTGAAAGCATTAAACTGAAACTTTCATCTTACCAATTTATATATTGTGTCTAACATCATGGTGCCCAAATGCCACACATTATATTTCAGATAAGTGGAACTCTAAGGCTACAGCCTACAAAACAATTCAAACATCAATGTACAAAAAACATTGCCTTTAGCCATGCTCAAACCAATAAACTATTTCCCTTCTTCGTCTTTTGTCTATAGTGTTGATTTACACAGAAGAACATTCTGATTGTTTTTAAAAGTAATTATAGTGGATAAAAAAGCAAAAACAGTATCAGAGTCAAGATCTTTTAGATTCAAATTTATCAAGTTTTACTACCCAAAAATCAAAACCCTAAATTTCAAACAAAAACACATAAACTTACAAAAAAAACATTTGACTCAAGTTTTTCAAACAAACTTAAAGAAACCCTACAGCTCCAAACCTCGAGCTATTCAAATAAATAGGAGTGTATGAAAACATAAATCACGAAAGCTACATTACTACTATAATACAAAAGGGAAAATGATGGAATCTAGGGAACATAACATTAAATTGACACTACAATGAGAGTTAGCTTTCATTCACAATTTACATAATTTATAGACTTTCACATAAATTCACATTCCAGATTAT
>BJCM01064130.1:0-10790 GCA_018326385.1 Flaveria bidentis
TTATTAAAATCAAGCTTACAAAATCAAGCCACCCAAAATGTCTTTAAATTGTCTTTCTAACTCTAGCTACCATAGGCTACATAATTACACGATATACATATTAAAAAAAGTCAGCTAATGTTGATGCATTTTACGTTTAAGGTGAGGGTATTCCAGATCTTTCAAACTTGATTTATATGACACAAAACAACTTTAAACTAAATAATATCACATGCAAATCCCAACAAAACACTGTCATGGGTTACGTTCACCCCTTAAACAGTTGTCATCACCTGCAACAGACGTCAATAAAACAAAGTGTGACTATATATATATATATAGATATAGATACATACATATATATACATACACACACACACACACATATATATATATATATATATATATGTATATATATACATAGCAGATTTCAATCTTGCAGTAAACCACAATCAAATAATGATACTTGTTCAAACATAACATGAATATTAATTGAAATGCCACAACATACCTCAGTCGAACAACATGGATTAGGGTTAATCAAAGTTTTAAAGCGAAGTGTCCGATCACACAAGTCACTTCATATATTTTTTTGGTTTTAATTGAATATTAATTGGTTAATTTTTAAGTGAAGGTGTTGAAAAATACTAAAATATCCTCATGTTTAACGGAGGTATTAATGGTCTTAATTGAGTGAATTGAAATCGACTATATTTGATAAACTAAATGATAAAAATAAAAGGTTTTTGTATTGAAATGACAAATCAAATTAAATATTAAAAATGAAAATAACATTTTAGTCATATAAAAATGTTATAACTGTTAAAAAGTATCAAAGAAAACGACCAGTTATTGATAGAAGCAGATTACTAATGATTATCATTACAAAAATCGTAAATGTTTGTGTATACGTACAGAAAGAGAGAGATCGAGCGCCATGAAAATGGTAGGTATATATATGTATTATATACACATTACTCCATGATTAATATGTGTAAAGGTTAAAGCATACCCACGGACCCGACACCCTCATGATTATATATTTGATATTCAAAATTGTAATGAGTAGAGAATTTTACAACTTGACGCAACACGGCTTTGCACCAGTTTCCAAAGATGTGTGTATATAAGGAATCAAATGAGAATTTAGACTTTTTGTTAATTTATATATAAAAAGTAACTATACAAGACATGTATAAAAAGTTATTATAATTCTTATAAAGTTTATAAGTTATGATATATTTTTAATGATAATTTTTTTAAACATATGTAAACATGTACAAAAAAAATTCTTAGTTTTTTAAAGAAACAATAGGGTTCTCAATACAACTCTTCTTTATATATATACACACATCATCTACTCATATATTAATATACTCTTACTCTTAAAATACGTCTAACTTATAATCTATCACATATCAGAATTTAAACTATGTTTCCAAGAAAAAATTTGAAAATAGGGTTTGTGAAGAGAGAGAGTTTGTATGAATTCCATGCAGTAATCATGAAAGATGTTCATCTCAATCAATGTCAAAAGTCCACAAACAAATTTAATCCTAATGATCAGAGAGAGAGAGAGATAGAGAGAGTGGGGGGCATATGGAGCCTGGATGAAAGAGGCTTCCATACTGTTGTTCCCTTGTGTGCAATGCACATCACACCTTTCTTAAACCAATATATTAATCCAACTCTTATTAATCAATCTTATGGTGAAACATAGCATTCGTTCACCTACTTAACTAACCACAATGCCTGTCTTAAACCAACAACTATTATTGATCTTTTTGGATTTTACAATGTTTTTTCGATATATTTGATTTAATTAAAGCGTGTAAGGAAAAACTATGTGCATGAAATACTAATTTACAAAGCAAACCAAGAAACCATGATAGAAAATTTTCAAAACAGAAAGTCAACTCAAGTATACTTGTTTACACATTTGAGCTAGGGATTAAATCACTTTTCTTTACTTGTATTTACTAGCTAACATTTAATGTGAACAAGATCAAATATTGTGGCTCCATGTTATTCCATTTGTTTAAGTGGAACCATATATAATTGACAGAGGCCCATAACAAACACATTTTCTCATAAAATTTTTCTTGTATATACCAGTTATAAGAGTAGTTTTCGTTGGTGATGAAGTCACCAATATTCCGAAATAGCTTTGGGTTTTGTTAACTTTTGCTAAATAAGACGAGAGAGTGCTAAGAGTTTGCTAACCAAAGAACCTACTCTTTTTGTTAACTTATCATTAGTTATTACAAATCAGTCACGTATGGTGTAATATTTTCCATTGATTAAATATGTATATTTTTAATCTTGATTCAGTACTTTATGATAAAACTAGCTTTAGTAAATTTGTTTATTACACTGATTAAATAAATAAAATATTAAATATAATAAATGTTTATATATTATGAAATGATATTTTAACATAAAGTATAATTGAAATTACGTAAAAGTAAAGGATATAAACAATAAAATAATGATATTATCTTTTTAATTTTTGATTTTTAATTTTTATTTGTTTTTACAAAAGAAAATTTTTAATATCTTGTTTCAAAACAAACATTTTAGAAAATATAATTTATAAAACTTTCTTATTATAACTCTCATATTTAATTTTTTTAAAAGTTTGATGTTATAGAAAAAAATATTTTATTTGGTTTTTAGAAATAATACTAACAAAAAGATCTTTTTTTCTTTATTTATTATAAAATTATTTTAATCTAAAAATAGTTAAATAATAGAGTAAACTAGTACTCAAGCCCCACGCGTTGCGGTGGGGTGTACAACCGTTCTAAGTAGCATCAATGTCAAACCGTTGCTAACGACAACTACCACCAGGAAAGCTCGTAAACAAAAATAATAAACCGACCCATAATTAATAGATGTAAAAACATTAAACTCTGCATGTGTGTTACGACGTGTTAATGTGTATAAATTAGAACCAAACCTAAAACACAACGCGATTGTTAACATATAAAAAAATAGATGTAAAAAAGTTGAACTACATATGCATATTACAGTATGTTAACTCAAAAATTTTAGATCAATACATAAAATGAAAGCTTTGTAAAAGAATAAAAGTAAACGAGACTAATGTTGAAAGTAAAAAAAAGATGTTAGTATGAAATGTAAAAGTTGAAAACCATAGGGTTAAAAATAAAAAATCATAAAAAAGCCAAAATAAAATACAATCTATCAAGCATATGATACAAACCATAATCCACATCTAAGTTGATAATTAATATTATATAAATTACATGGATGATTTATGTGGTTATGTTAAAATTTTAGATTTGATTCTTAAAATTTAAAATATTTCAATATAGTCCCTAACATCTTTTTCTCTTTCATACATGGTCATTATATCTGTTAGTCAATCATTAGTGTTGTTAAATATTATAAAAATTAACATTTTAATCATATTAGTTATCTATTTAATTTATCTTATAAATTACAATATTATTTTTATTTAAGAAAATTTTATATTTTTGTTTTTCAATTTTTTTAATTTTATATTACTTTTTTAATTCATCATTAATAAGATTACTATTAAATAAGATATGTTTTATATAAACAAATAAAAAACTTTTTAAAATCATGTTTTTTTAATGTTCGGTTTTTAGACCGTTCGTTTCTTTATACGCCATTCTAATACTTTCTGATTTTTAATTTTAAGTTGGTTGCTTTTCTAAAGTTTTTTTTATTTTTAAAACCTTTCATTTTTTAAATCTTTTCTTAAACAAATTCTTAGTTTTTAAACATTTTTTAAAAATAATTCAGTTTTAAACATCTTTATAAAAGAATTTTTTTTAAAAAGGTTTAAAAAACCCGCATATTGGTTTAAAAAGTTTATAAACCAAACATTTAAAGAAGACATTTTTAAAAAAATATTTGTGTGTTAAATAATAAACATATTTATAATAAAAAGTTATAATAAAATAAAATTATATTGATGATTCATATCAGTAAAATAGTTATTTTTACAACTTTAGCATTTCTAACTACACTAATAGAGTAGTGACAATTGATAAAAGATAACTATAACATTAACGATCATATTCGTAATTTTAAAACTTTGAAGACCGAATCCAAAATTTAAAACCAAATCATAAGGACCATCTGTGTAATTTACTCCAAATAATATGATAGCAATTAGTTTTATTATTTAACAGAAGAAAGAAACAAAAATAAACTTAATAAAGAAAAATATGATGATCACACATGTCCTTTTTAATTATCATTTTATTAGACCATAAGTAATAGATTATACCTTTTAATGCCCTTTCAATCATTATTCATTTAAGTTTTATTTTATCAGTTTTTATTTTATTATTTTTAATTAAAATAAAATAAAATAGCATATTTAATAAAACTATACATTATGAGATAATTTTGCCAAAAATAAAATTTACACTTAAACATAGTAAAAAATAAGTATGTCACATCAGTTAAGTAATATATTTGAATATCAAAATATTATATTTTAAACTATATAAAAAATAAATAAAAAAAATTGAGTGTGTCAAAAAGAACAAATACCTAAATAGAAGTATAAAGAGTGTATATTAGTTAACCTCAAAATGTCAAAATAGAACTTTTAAGGGGCTAAATGTAAATTTAATAAATTATTACATTGTGAGGTGTGAAGCCATCACATTTGATCATCGTATTAATCTATACAACCTTAACTTGTACCTTGTGATTTAATTGTTTCAAGTTTGGGTTTTAAATATACAACCTTAACTTGTACCTTGTGCTTTAATTGTTTCAAGTTTGGGTTTTAAATATATAATACAATATGCCTGTCTCCATATACCATTACAAATATGATAAATGAAAACTTGTCTAATATGCCCTTAAGTGAACAAACACAACGTGAAGCTTGGATCCAAGAGTTTCAAAAAGAGTGGTTCGCAATCCTTTGGTTAGAAGATTAACTAGTTGAGTTTTAGTAGTAGTGACATGTATCTTTAGTATCTCATAATGCATCACTTTGAAAATTTTTTACCACACATACTTATTTGCAGCATGTACAAGAGGGTGCGAAGCATTTGAGAGGGGTTGAATAGGTAGACTACGAAATTGATTAATAATTTAAGATACTTTATGGGCAACATAGTAAATGTATCTATTAAATTTTATGAAATTTATCACATTTGCCCTTCTAATTTTACACAAATTTTACACGATGTAATTTACAGAGACGTCAATGTAGTTTTACATAATTTTTAAGACGACATAAAAAAGACCTAGGCTTAATTTGCTACTCTTCATATTTTGCTTCATCCCTACCCCTCCTTCAATGTAATAACTTAAATATAGGGTAATAAAGAAATGAATGTGGGTATCGAAAATGTTTTCATATGTAAATTAACGATTCCTTTAACCAACAAGTTCAATAACGAACATTAGGTTCAATCGTTTAACTTACCGATGTATTTTCGATATATATATTTTATGATGAGTGTAATTATTTTGATTATTAACCTTTTTGTGCTATGAAATAATAATTTTTATTGATTACACATGTATTAAGATACAATATTTGATCTCATTTATTTAAAAATAATTTATTCACAATAAAAAAATTCATAAAATTATTGTTTAATAGTGGTGTGATCATATTTGTAATATTTATAGTATGTGAATATGTCCATATAAAAATTCTTTATTTTTTACTGTTAAAAAACAAATAAACGCTATGGGCTAGACGTGTAAATGAATCATATATAACATGAATACGGGCATGTTTTCTTCGTTCATTTAAGCTTAATCAGACACAGATACTAACATATAATCAGATGAACTATTTTATTCATGTTCACTCATTAGAAAACGGGCATGCTTGTGTTTATTTATATTCTTACTTTTATAATCAAATCGTCTTATGACATTTCAAGTTAATATTTTAAAACCATAAAGTTTAAGTAAAATAATTGTGAAAAACTAAAGGGAACCAAGATGTTCTATCTCTCCTTTGAAGTTACTGGTCGAAAATAATAAGAAAACCAAAACTGTCGTCTAATAATTAAAATTGATCACCCAAATCAATGATTAGAACTATAAATGATAACCATTGTTAAGGTGTTAGTGAGACTAGGTCTTGCAAGTTTAAACGCACCACACACATCTCACCGGTTTTGTAATGCTTATTGAAAGGTTGATGCACCCAAAAAAGACAAAGCATGCATACACTCAGTGAAAAGTAGAAGTCGCTTCGAAAGTTTTACACCCTCCATTAGAAATATTGTAAGTATAAAATCTTTCGAAGCCAAGACCAATATCTTCCGATGTCAAAAGTGAAGTCTTCCGAAACTTCAAAGACAAAGTCTTCCGAAGCCTAAGAACTGAAGACAAATTTTTTCCGAAGACTTTAAAGAACATGCTTTTGTGATGTACTTTTCATAGAGCTAACCAACTTTTCGCTACAACTCTGAAGACTCACTAACTTATACAAGTTGATGAATGGTTCATGTTTTTGTAACTATATATTGAGGTCTTGAGATTGTAACTTTTTACTTTATGTACTTTTATCCTTTTTGTAATATATTAGGATGTGAGCTATGACATATCATAGTCACTAATCAAAAGACAGATTTGGCTTTTGACTCTACTTTGATTTTGTTGTCTAGATCAAATGTATCCAGCTGGCTTTCTAAATATGGCCGGTTGTAGGATATAGTATAAAGTGTCTCAAGTATTTGTAACTTATTTTCATGCTTTCTATCATTTGTAATAGAACTTGAGAAGCAATATACTACAATCTTGAAAATCAAATATCTTTGTTGTTCTTAAATTTATGTCTCTTGTTTACTTGTCTTCATAGTATCATAATCTAGTTCTGGTTTCCTATTTGATCTATTAAGTATTCTAAACACTATTCTTATTATGTGACTAAGTGTATTGAACATCTCTTAAAGGTCCTGCAATTAGTATCAAAGCATTCTAGGCTCTTGATTGTAAGATCTACCATCTTACATCCCTTAGTCATATAAAACACTTAACAACTCAAATGGCTGCTCTCACAAAGGATGATATGGAAACTAGAACTATGACAAAGTCCCTACTGATCACTCTTGAAGACTTTGATACTTAATGTCAAAGAATGGAAGGCTTTATCAAGTCTCAAGACTCTAGGATGTGGGAATCTGTTGTCTCTGGACCTCACATACCAAGCACCTCTTTAGCAGGAGGTGTTATGATTCCAAAGGAGGTGACTGACTATTCTGAAGAAAATAGAAAGAGAATATACATAGATTAGAAAGCCATGACTACCCTCCAAACTGCTATTCCAAACTGCTATTCTAAACTCCATATACAAGGGTTTCAAGAAGTGCAAAACTGCTAAGCAACTATGGGATACACTAAAGCTCATGTATGAGGGGTCCACTGAAGCAAAAGAGAACACGGAAGACCTTTTGAAACAACAATTTGAGAACTTCACCTTTAAAGCAGGTGAGACTATGAGTCAACAATACTTTAGGTATGTTGAGATTGTGGATACTCTAATGGATGTTAGAGTAACTCTTGAAAATAGAGACATTGTTTGGAAGTTCATGTCCTCTCTTCCTAGAAAATAGACACATTATTTTGTTATTATCAAGAGAACTGAGAACCTTAAGACTCTTACTCTTACAGAGTTGTATGATATTCTTAGTGGATACCAAATAGAGATGGACATGCAAAATCCATCTGGTAACTCCAGCAATCAACTGAGTTCAGCCCTTCATGTGATTGAAAGGGATTACAGAGAATCACAGAGCCAAAGGATCTTTTCATCGCCTTCTCGGAGACACCAAGGGAGAGTTACACTTAAGGGGTCCATCCAAGAGACAAGCTCTTCACAACCTTTTGTGTTTACTGATAAAAGTACTAGCAACTTTCTCTTCACCCTTGAAGATCTTGACTGCATTCATCCAGATAATCTGGAGTACATGGAGTTAGTTCAATAAATGGTTATTCCCACTCATAGAGCTAAGAAGTTCTATAGAAGGACATGGAGATAGTTTCCAAGCAATGCAATAAGTGGAAAGTTTGGGCTAGACAAAAGCAAGGTGAAATGTTATAGTTGTAACCAAATGGGACACTTCACTAGAGAGTACAAGGCACCAAGGACAAATGGTGGCCATGCACAAATCAAACCAAACTACATTGATAGAGCCAACTAGAATGAGAAGCCAAAGCAGCAAGTTGCAGTTGCTGTTGAAGAAGAAGGCTTTGACTGGAGCTTTCAGGTGGAAGATGAATCTCTAAATCAAGTATTGATGACTGACCATAATGAAGCCAAGGTATTGGAATATCTCTGTACACCTAAATGTATTGCTAAAGTTAACAGATATAGGTTCTATAACTGTAACACCCTGTTATTCTTTTAAAGTTAGTAAAGAAAAAATAAAGTGAAGAAAAAGAAAAAAAAGCTATTTAACCCAAGTTGAAGGGTTAAAGTGTCAAAAGGACAAAATCTTTAAAAAGTTGGTGAATAAAGGTGATGGCCGCCCATCACCCTCTCTTCACACTCACCTTCGGATATTTTAGAAAGAGAAAGAAGGAGAGCTGAAAACTCTCGGGTCTTTGAAGAACAAGAGCAGAAGTTCGAATTCAAGGTAAGAATTTATAGTTTTAAGATGTTCTTAACTGGCCTTAGCCTCGGTTATATGCTTATATATGTTTTTGTATCTTCGGGTATGTTTTTGGTGGGTTTCTAGGTGGTTGAACTCAATTGCAAGCGGCTTTTGAAGAAGTCATAACCAAAGGCAGCTAAGGTGAGTTCTAGAACCCATTTTTTTACTAGTTTTAAACTGCTTTGGGGCTGGAAATGCATATATGAACGTTTTTATAAAGTTGGGATTTATGCCCGTATGTGTGTATGTGTGTATGTTGTGGGTGGGGTTTGATTTTGGGCTATGTATGTGTATGATGATGTTATGGTTGTGTTTCTAAGACTTAGGATGTATGATTAAAGCTTAGAACATGATAGGTGATGATTGGAAACTGAATTATGATGTTTAAGTGTGTTATAGTCTGCCCATGCGCCCAACAGAAATAACTGCCTAAGTGTTCCCATGCGCCCAAAACCTCAAGCACCAAAATAGTACTCATGTGCCTAGAATTAGGCTGAAATTGACTAAGTGTTCATATGCCCAAACAATTCATGCGCCCAGGCACTCATGCGCCTGCATAGTGCTCATACGCCTAGAGTTGCCCAGAAATGATAAGTGTTGCCCATGCGCCCCTATAGTGCCCATGCGCCTGCATAGTGCTCATGCGCCTGTATAGTACTCATGCGCCAGCATAGTGCCCATGCACCTAGAGACTTAGTTTATATTTCTGATTTTCGGGGAAAAAGATAGATGTAGGCTTTGACTTGGGAGGTTCTCGGGGGCTATGTAAGTTGACTTTTTGAAGTCATAGATGATGTGATGGGCGATGTATGATATGATTTGATGTATGATGCCTATGCGTGATGGTATGTAGCATGATTTTTATGTCATGTGTGATGATGCCTTGTATGGTGATGTTTCGTATGATTATGTTTATGTTCCGTGTTATGTATGTTTATCTTTCTCATGGCTTTACGTGTTATATTTGTGAAAGAAATGGTAAAGTATTATGTAACGTAAAATGAAAGATAATGAAAAGAGGAACATAATGATGGAGTGCATGCATTAATGAAAGAGAAAGTAAAGAAAGGCTTGAAAGCAGAATGTACGGAGGTGCACGACTCTAAAATGTCATAACCTCAACTGTGTGTGGTTTAGCTAACCCATAAGGATACACGCAGGGGTCTTGTCTTATGACTGACCAGTGATATAGTACATGGATTATAGTGGATACTCACCTTGGTGCTGGTGCCAGGCTATGTGCGTTATGGAAGTCATTTATGATCTTCGGCCCAGTACCCGCTTTGTGCATACGTTTGAAGTGTAGTACACAGTTGGGATCTTTGTCGCGTGCCCCGATGCTGGTGCCAGGCTATGTGCGTATGGAAGTCATTTATGATCTTCGGCCCAGTAACCGCTTTCTGATGACACTGATTCGGAAAGAGATAAAGAAAGAAAATGATGAACAGTAAAGAAAGATAATAATGATATTATCTATGTGTACATATGATTTGTGATTATGTATGAAAGTATAGTATGATTTGATAGAAAGTAAAGAAGGGTTTTAAATGAAAGTAAATCATGTTTTATTTTAAAACTAGAACTCACTCAAAACGCTGACTTTTATGTGTTTCTAGTTGGCAAGTAAAGGTTGCTGAGGATGGAACAGGTCGGCTACTTGGCTTATTTTAGATGGCATTCCCTTGTATAATGTTTTTGCATTGTAATGCGAACAAACGATGTTTTGTAACAAATGTTGTGTAACGCCCCGATTCCCGGAGACCTTACAATTGGCCATTTACCATGGAAATTATATAAAACATTGCAAGGTACAAATTTAAGCAACGGAAATTAACTTTAACAAAAAAAACATGCATGTCATTAAAAACATTGTTGTTAGACAATACCGATTGGTCTAAGACAGTTTACAAAGATTAATTTACTGCATCACAAAACATCAGAGAATTCTTATTAACATTGGATGTCAATCTTGCCCTGCCGAGTAGTTCTCCCCACGTGCCATCCTCAGCAACAATTTACCTGCCAACTGAAAATGTATAAAAGTCAGCGTCGCTGAGTGAGTTCTAGTTTTAAAAGCATTAAGATACCTTGAGCAGTTTATAAATATGAAAATACTCTTTTCATAAAATTCTTCCCCTTTAAGACCTCATTACGTGAGCACACATCATACATACAACA
>BJCM01064131.1:0-15811 GCA_018326385.1 Flaveria bidentis
AATTTTTATATATTTTTATATTTTTACTTGTTACTTCTTAAAATACATAAAAATTATTATAATAAATCATATAAGGTCACATATTATAATATTGATAATATGTAAGTAATAACTTGTGTCTGTAGTAGTGCGTTATACGCGTTTTATCCGGGTAAATATTAGTTTACGCGTTAAGATTTATTTTAAGTTTTTCCAATGTATTTAATTTGAAGTCTAAATACTTTGAAACAATGGAATCTAAAATACTTTGAAACACTTTAAAGTATTTATTAGTACAATATTAATTATCACCAATGTTCGTGTGTGTGCCGGTTGTATCGCGTGTAAAAATGGTAATTACGCCGAATCACCGATGCATGAAATGTAATGCATGAAATTTTACAATGCATGAAACAACTTCAATAATTGGAAATTCAATTGAAAATCAAGTATTATAGGTGTAATTATAACCAAGTCAAGGTCGGGTATTGACCTGAAATTACCGGTTGTCACACTTTACTAGGTTAGTCCCGTGTATTACACGGAATTAATAAATAAAATATTAAATAATTAGTAATCAAAATTCATGTATTATAAAATCATGCTTGTAGATAAAATATAATTATCATTACATATAAATAGCTACTTTAAGTCAATAAGTAATAATGTATTTTTCATAAACTTTGTTTTATAAAAAAATATGATTTTTAAATATTTTATTTAAAAAAATGGGCCCTTGGAATATAAAGTTAATAGCCCTTACATAAAAGTCTATAGTACAACAATAACTCTTATACCAATAACCTTACTCGCTTAAGTGAATTTCAAGACTCTCATAGTGTTTTTAAAATAGATTCAAATTAAATAAATAGTAGTGGACTTAACTAACTAAAATGTTAATGGGTTCTAGGTTAAAATATATAAATTATTACTGGGTTTGTCAATGAGTTTGTTAATGACCTATAATATAATATAGTTTACTAGCTTTAGTAGACCCGTGTATTACACGGGTTGAATAGATAAAATATTAAATATAATGAAAATTTATTAGTTATAAAATAATATTTTAAGATACAGTATGGTTAAAATTATTTACAAGTAAGGAGTACAAATAATAAAACAACAATATCAATTTTTTAATCTTTTATTTTTAACTTTTTTATTTTTTCCAAATAAACATAAATTTTTTGTTTCCAAACAAACATTTTAGAAAAAATGTAATTTTTTAAAACTTCTTACTATAACTCCTAATTTTAATTAATATTTGTTTATTAAAGTCTTACTTAAAAATATTAATTTTAAAATATTTAGAATTATATAAAAGTTTGATGTTTTTAAAAAAAAATCTTATTTCATAAATATTTATTTACTTTTGCAATCATCTGCGTTGTAACCTCCATATCCACAATAGTCGACTTACCGGCTAGCTGTTGTTTGTGTTTTGCATTTGGTGTCGGTGGTGGGTCCGGTGGCTGCATGTATGACCACAATTGGTCCAGGAGATTTCCGATCGTGTTGTTGCATCTACTGTAGT
This sequence comes from Flaveria bidentis, assembly GCA_018326385.1. Taxonomy (NCBI): domain Eukaryota; kingdom Viridiplantae; phylum Streptophyta; class Magnoliopsida; order Asterales; family Asteraceae; genus Flaveria; species Flaveria bidentis. The sequence continues at coordinate 1,514 of BJCM01064131.1, forward strand.
TTTTGGGTTTCACCTTTTCTCTCTTTAGGGTTTATGCCAAAGTTGTTGGCCAAAGAGATAGCCAACATGATAGTCGCCGTTTGTTGTGGATAGTCGTGGCAGCGAGGCTATTCCTTTGTTTGTTGCTTGGCCAATCATTGAAATTTTTTTCCTTTGTCATTTCGGGTTTTGAATTCTTTCTTAAGTTTGCTTCAATGTTATATTCGATTATTGATGCAATGATGTTGAGCCGATGCTCATCTAAGCGGTAAACCCTAATCTTCATAGGTGATCTGATGTAGTTGTTTGGTTTGATGATGGTGAGTTAAGACTCATTTGAGAGGCAAACCCTAGCTATATTTGCATTATATGAAGGTTATGACTATAAATCTTTAATTATTTTTTTGTTTTGGTGGCGAATCCAATAAATATATGCACTTGTTGTGGTTAATGTTCTTTCTATTGTTTTATCGATGTATACGACAGTGGGTAACTTTATATTTTTTTAGATTTTGATGTGGTTCTATTGTTGCTATTGTGCTTGAATGTTTGTACCAAGTCAATGATGATATGTTGTTGTTCATATGAGACATTCAATCAAGTCGATGATGTAGGGCGTATGCCCCTTTGAGACGTACATAAGACTTTCGTGATTTGTCATTGCTCATGTAAGACATATTTATGAGGTTAAGTCCCAATGAGACGGTATTGGTTCTGTTGGGTTTCTTTCGTTCGATTAATATCGTATAGTATAGTCGTATGTTGATCTATATTATATCATGGTTGTGATGATGAAAAAATGTTCTTTTTGTTTCGTATGACACCATTTCTCAGTTGCAGCCACTACAGATGACCAACTCCAAACCTAACTAGATTGTTAAAAAACGACGCTGACAAGCCGAGCAACACGCGTCGTGAAATACATCTAGTTTCAATTATAAATCTATTGTAGTTTTCCTTCAATTTCATTTGGGTTTCCAATTGCATTGTAATTTATTTCTAATAATTATAAATGGTATACATCCAATATCTTTAAAAGATCATACATACTTATGTGACATTACTTTTTTACTACCCAATTTTTTATTTACTAAAATGGTATTCATATACACATATAATTCTCTATTAACTATATAAAATAAATTTATAATATGTTAAAAAATGGAATATATATAGAAGTCTTTTTAGTTTAATAAAATTATAACCAAGTATGGTGGCAAATGATTGATATGTATTAATTAATTAATTAATTTGAAAAGAATATATACATGTTAACGGCTATAAATAAACATTTGCCATGCATGTGGAAGTACAACAAAATCATGGCTTCAAACCATCCTCATACAATCTATGAGTCCTTCCTTCAATGCCTCCAAGAAGTATCACCACAACCCGACCCGAATATATCCTCCATTGTTTACAGCTTAAGCATAAACCCGACCGCCTACACTGCGGTCCTCGGATCTCACATCAGAAATCGCCGTTTCGACAACGCATCCACCCCCAAACCCGCAATTATCATCACCCCAACCAAACATTTCCACGTCCAAGCTGCGGTCATCTGCGCCAAGAAACTCGGCGTTCAGATCTTGATTCGCAGTGGCGGACATGATTACAACGGATTGTCATACGTATCACATGAAAAGAAGTTTATCTTACTCGACATGTACAATTTGCATAATGTGAGCGTTGATATCGCCACTGAAACTGCTGTTGTTGAGTCAGGAGCTCATTTGGGTGAGCTGTATTACCGCATTTGGGAAAAGAGCAATGTGCATGGGTTCCCAGCTGGAGTGTGTCTGACTGTTGGTGTTGGTGGGCATGTGAGTGGTGGTGGTTATGGCACCATGATTCGAAAATACGGGTTGTCAGTTGATCATGTGATCGATGCTCGTATTGTCGATGCTAATGGACGCATTCTGGATCGTAAATATATGGGTGAGGATCTTTTCTGGGCCATACGTGGTGGTGGAGGCGCCAGCTTCGGCGTTGTTTTATCCTACACTGTGAGGTTGGTATCAGTGCCAGTGGTTAACACAGTATTTCGTGTTAAGAAAACCATTGAACAAAACGCCATTGACCTAGTGTACAAATGGCAATCGATTGCGCCAGCAATCGATAGAGATCTATTCCTTAGAGTTATACTAACCCCGGAGAAGGTGAACAACAAAATAACAATACAAGCTACATTTCTAGCACATTTCTTGGGCGATTCGAGTAGACTATTACGACTAATGAACACAAACTTCCCGGATTTATGCTTAACCAAAGAAGACTGTGTGGAAGTAAGCTGGGCTGAATCTGCACTTTACTGGGCAAATTTAGATTACAAGTCCCCAGTTGAAGTCCTCCTTAACCGTCACTGCGAAGATGCTATTTTTATGCTACGAAAGACAGACTACGTACAAACCGCGATATCTAGATCCGGGTGGGGGTCTATATTCAACAAGCTGATTGAATTAGGTAACTGTTGTGTTTACTTAAACCCTTATGGTGGCATAATGGAGGAAATTGCATCAGATGCAACTCCATGTCCTCATCGTGGTGGAAACCTGTACAAGGTGCAGTACTGGATAAACTGGAGTGAAGATGATCCAAAACTGGATGAAAAGTACTTGAATCAGACTCGAGTTTTGTACGAATTCATGACGAAATATGTATCGAAGAATCCGAGGTGTGCGTATTTTAATTATAGAGATTTGGATACAGGAGTGATCACTGGAACTGGTGAGTCGTATTTCAAGGGGAACTTTGATAGATTGGTGAAGATAAAGACAGTCGTTGATCCACACAATTTCTTCAGGAATGAACAAAGCATCCCAACACTACACAAAATTCAAAGGGCTGAGGATCGTCTATTTAGTAGAATTTAATTGGTCCAACGTTGTTGGTTTGTTTGCATTTATATGTTCCAGTTGATGTTATTCTGGTGTAATAAAATTCTAAGGTGTTGTATTTGAAATAAACTATAAAACATCGTTATCAGTGAATTTAATTGATTGTGAAACTTTATTAATATTATTTAGAAAATAAATATAACATAGAATATTCAACGCATTTATGAAGTACTCATAACTGAACACCAATAACTGTCAACGTACAGCGACAATATGATGAAAACGTTGTGGGTTATAATTGACAGCTTTGCAAATCCCACTACTAGATTTGAATGTAGCTACGTTGATAATGGGCAAAGATTAAAAAATGTCCAAACATAGACTTTAAAAATATGGAAGAAATAATAATGTACTTGATGATGTCAAAAGCGAGATACATTTATTGGTTATAGAGTATTAAATTTTGTATGAAATGAGTTCAAAATCCCCTTAAAACAGAGAATAAGTTAGAATTTTTTTTGAAATTTTCTTAGATGACTTGTTTATTGATGCTTTACAACAATAGGATGTGTAGTTGGTTCATTTGTTAGTATAAGGGTGGTGAGAGTACTGCCGCCGATCCCCTATGTCACAACTTTTGACCACCGCACGACGAGTTCACACGAAGCTACACCATCAGCTTCAACGTTCATATTTTCGACTGTTATCCACCCCCACTCCACCTCCCCCAATCGGCTTCCGTAGGGATCTCGTCGGAGATTACACCGATGGTCTTCTCTCCGAATCTTTAACCATTAGAGTAAGGTTAAATAACAGTTTCATTTACATCGCTTTTGAATATTTTCTTTAACACTTAAATTTTGGGGTAGTGAAGTCTAACTAAAAATAAGATAAAATAAAATAAATAATTGTGTTGTGATAATTAGATGATTAATACTTATAAAGTTATTTTTTATTGAATATTTTTTTTAAATTTAGTTTTTTTAGGTGTAAGTTATTTCTTCAATTTGATGTGATGTTATGTAATATGATATTATTTTATTAACAAGTGTGTGATGTATTATAATGGGTGTATCATGATCACCCCCACCATCCTAAATTTCTTAAAAAGTATTTAAAGAACACAATTGAAAAAAGTAATGAATTTGTGATTTATTGATGTGTTCACCACTAGAAACCAATTCCGTTTGCTACGGAAATTTGCAATGCTAATTTTGGGTCGCTAATTCCCGCACAATTGCCTAAAGCACGTAGAAAAATCTAATTTGAGTCATATATGGAAACTAAAATTATCTTGATTATTCATTTTCTATAAATGACAAAAAGTATCTATATGACAAATCAAAGAGGCTCTCTGATGAGTCCATAGTCATCGTCACTGAAGCAAACTTAGGTTTCTAAAGAAAGCCCTAACAACAGTGTTACTGTCACAAACCAACAAACATAACAAAGAGATGTAATGTGTTCTCAGATGCGTGCATAACATTATCATAGAACTAAATGGTCGTAGATCTAAAACATTAAAAATAAAACACCACAAATACTCGTCATACAGGGCGGTGAAGATAGGACAACTTTCTACTTAAACACATGTGGGGAGGGGGGCAAATGCAAAAGCCATAAAACATGTGTGGCAAAACCAGAAACCTTTTAAACCCAACTATTTCTCAACTTAGTTTTTTCATGTATAGGGTAATAGGTTCGATACAAAAGTGATGTTTAATTTTATTTGGATAAGAAGATTATAATTTAAAGTAAGTAAAAATAAATATATTTATAAGGAGTAAATTACACATACTAAGCCTTTTTAAAATAACTAATTTTTACTTTTAATTATTTATTTTACTAATTGATTTTCTTAACCTTTATACACATAGTTTGTTTCGTTTGTGATACTTTAGTTTATATAATCATCATTAGTTTGCGTTGCTACGTTAGGTCATATGATTTGAACTAGATTTACGTCTAACATGGAGTAACTCAAATTATTTTACCAGACATTTTTTTAAAACAATAAACAACATACAATAAAAGACAAATTAATTGTTTGTTAACTAGTTTCTGAATTAACATATATACAATACTAAATTTAGTAAACATTTTGTTTTAAACTTTTTTATAAGAAAAAGTAAATATGTTGTTTCAAAGCAATCTGTTTTAATTTTTAAAAGTTTCTTATTATAACTCTTAATTTTAATTATTTTTTGTTTATAAAGATATTACTTTTTAAAATATTTCGTAATTTAAAAAAAGTTTGATTATTAGTAATTAATGTAGTTATCGAATACGAGAGAAAACAGTAAAATTTTAACAAGAATAATGTGATATTGTTACGTGTACCCATAGTTATTATTTAATATTTTTAAGTAAGCCTTTAATCACTAAGCTTATTAGGAGTGTTTCGTATTTATATAATAGTAAAAATGGTATTATGCTAAATCTAGTGTAAAAGGTTAGACCTATTTGGCAAAAAGCCAAAAGAATAAAACTTTGCTGTAGTGATGTGAGACGACACTCGATACAACTTACGATACCAAAAATAATCTGATTTAAGATACAACTCTAGTTTTAACCAAATTGATATCAGACCATTGTGAAAAGAAGTTATGCACAACCGGATATTCAGTTATTTTCAAAATGTTCATGAACGAAAATTATCGAAGAAAAATCAATACGTAGGAAGTTAGTTGGTTAATAAAAATATATTTTATGTAGTGTAAGGGTGTAATGAAATGGATGAGATAATGAAATGATTTTTTTTTTGCAATGGGTTTATTTGTAATTTCGTGATGATTTTTGGGTTGTTTTTTAAAAGGTTTTGGTTTTTAGATGCTGTGTAATCACCACCTACGGAATCATCCTACGTGGCAAAATCCAATTATTGTTTTGTTTGAATCCATAGATCTTATTTACGGAACCGGTGCTCCGGCTAAATCCGTCGATCACCATCGGCGCAAAGGGTGTTATCGACGATCACCGTCACACCCTTCTCTTGAGCAATCCTCCTGGTATATTAGCTACCATCATCATCAGATTTGAGACGAGTTGCAACAACATGTCGCCTAAGTTCCCTCAAGTGCTGCCATCTAACGACCGATGTTAAGGACTGTGGGGTTGAAATGGCGGCTGTAGATGAAGAAATCGCGATCGGGGCCTAATTCTCTGGCAAACATGTGGATGAGGTCTTTGGTTCCATGATGGTGAGGGTGGCGAAGGCTTCGATGGACATGGTAACGACGTTGTGTTCTCCGAACTCGTGGGTGGTGTTGGCTAACAAACAGTGATCGACGGAGTTAGCCGAAGCACTGGTTATGTAAATAAGATTTACGGATTTAAACAAAACAATAATTGGATTTTGCACGTAGGATGATTCTGTAAATGGAAATTACGAAACACCTAAAAACCAAAACCTTTTAAAAAACAAACCAAAAACCATCACAAAATCATATCTATAACCTATTTAAAAAAATCATAAAATGAATCATTACATTTCATTGTCATGTTAGTTACTTCCATTACCTTCGCCAACCAAACATATTTTTTCCATTCTCTATCAACGGTTCATTTCATTACGACCCTTATTCACGCGTACTAAATGCTACATACCTTTAGGTAGGGTTTGGTATGTAGAAATAAATGCCAGAATGAAATGAACCATTGAGTATGAATGAAAAAATATTTGGTTGGTGAATGGAATAAAATGCATCATTACAAAAGTAATCACATTCCTTTTCAACACTTTAAATTCATTCCATTTACCTCTCTTCTTCTTCTTTAATCCATTTCTTCTTCCATCCTTAGTCACCACCACCATCACCACCGGACACCGCCACCACCGACCACCACCGGTAACCACTACGAGTAACCACCACGACCACCGACTGCCACCACCACCACCTATCGCCGCCCACCACCACTACTGACAACCACCACCACTTGTCGCCACCCACCACCACCGGGAACTAATATGATTGTCGAGATTCGATAAAAAATAAGTTAAAACCGGTCTTAGCTACATTTATTGTGATAAGGTAAGTAAGATCGTATACACAAGGAATTGTTGAAAATGTTTAATAAACAAACTCGATTAAATCAACGGCACAAACTTTAAGATTTAAAATTGAAACTTTCAATGCATTCAATAACACAATTGCAAAAAACACTTAGCTTGATAAATTTACATAAATAAGAGAAAGACAATCACTTCTGGGTTTTCAATTAAAAAAGATCAACAATTGGTATGTTAAACTAGGGTTTGCTACAAAATAAGTTTCAAGCTTTTAACTTTTGATTAAAGTGATTATAACGAAACAAGCTTTTAATATTCGTTCGTTTACAAAATCATCAATTAACCAATATCATTTTGTATGCTATTCTTAACGAGTTCATGATCCAAGAAAACCGAATTCTTATAAGAAAGCATACAACTTTATTTATTGAGCAAATCTTTTAAATTAATCAAAACATAATTACATTTAACAACTTAATGTTCATAACAAACCCTAATGGAAACATACAGATAATTTCTCTAAACAAGAATGATTAACCCCAAAAATGTTTACAAAATGAACGATCCACACATCGACATGATTATGCATTCGATATTGAATTGGAGAATGTTTGTGGATGATTTGGGGAGCCTTGAAACACCAAAAACCGCCTAAATTTCATCAATTTTCATCTGCAAGAAGTTCCAATTCAAAAACCCTATTTAGATACTTAGATAGACACAAAATTGCTCAAACTCTAGTGCTGAAACTACCACTGGGGTATCATACGCCCAATCGGCATATGAAACGCCACTTCATACACCCTAACGTTCTGAACTTTTTTCCAGATACGGCCATACATACAGTGGTTGATACGGCGGTAACATATGATATGGCTTCCCCGACATATTATACGACAGTTGGCTGTTTTTTTCTACTTATTCAAATCTTTTGTTATTTCCACTTCTAGTACCTGAACTTCATATTTTTACTTTTTTTTACTCTTAAATATGTTCTTTTGAGCTCGGAAACCTATGAGTCAACATATAAATAAACTCATCTTGTTCTCCAATAATCACAATATAAGATAAAGCATTTAAATCAATTAAACACTAATATATTAACAAGTGATTAGGAACCACCGCCTGCCACCCACCACCACCGGACACCGTCGACCACCACTGCAATCGGCCACCACCAACCGCCGCCCCCACCACCGTCGGCCATCACCACCCACCACTACCACCCACCACCACCACCACCCCCACCATTGGGAACCACCGCCGCTGGCCGCCGCCATTAGGAACCACCATCGGTCACCACTGGCCACTACCATCACTATTTATCACCACCATAACCACTTCTATATTGTATTATTTTTTTTCGTACCCAACAAACAACACAAAATGATAATTAATTTCATTCCCATAAGTAATCAAACAGGACAATAGAATATAATATTTAATTTCATTTATATTTCCATTTTATTCTCTCATCCATTCCGTTATTTCGTTTATTCCATCACCCCATACCAAACATACCAATTCTTAGCCCGGAATCAATATCAAACAAGAAAAACACATAGATACTTTGTAAAACTCTCGTGACTCTTTTACTATCATTAACAAAAAAAACAAAAATTACATGATCCATACACCTCTATTTATACTAAAAACAGTGACCTAATCACCTCCTAATTTAATAAAGAAACAATTCTTCTAAATTAATAACTTCAAACTAACGTTTGACCCATTAACATGTGAATACAAGGTTAACATTAACATTTACATAGTTCTAAATTCGATGCCTTCAATAACAATGCCAAAAAACTTCGTGTTTCTAAACTTCTTTTCCTCTACAGATAATCTATAAACTGTGTGTGTGGCATGGACTAAAACTTCTGGAAATTCAATTTCCAACCATCCATCTTTCCTTTGCTTTGGATGGCCTTTCATTTTGCAGGTCTGCAATGGGCCAGAAGATGATCTTTTACCGTCATGGGAACCGATAATAGGGGGATGACAACAAGTATTTAAACAGATTGACAGTGGAACCAAATGGCATTTATAGCCATCATCAATTCCAATTACCATCGGACCCTTGAATGAAGAGTAGATATCAGATAGTTTGAATATGAGGTGACATGAATATTTTGGTTGAGGTGACAGTATTTTCAAATCAACTCTAAGATGAATCTCAAAACTATGACGTTTAAGGGACTTGGTCACCACTTTAAATCTGCAAAATAGTAAACAAGTTTGTAATGTTCATGATAGTTATGAAGACCAAGCATCAAACATACCAAATAACAAACGGCAAAATGCATAAACAGGTACAAAGCTTTATGCGTTTTTTGGGTTTTTAATACTGTACTTTTCTTTTTGTTAATTTAAGGTAAAAATATACCTCGTTTTTCTTTAAAAAGCTACATCATGCAAACATTAATTACCCATGAAAGCAGCCTAATCAACAAGAGAGAGGGATAACCTTGATTCTGATTCTGGTACAGAATTGCATGTCCAATCAAGAGGATCCAAAAACGTACTTGCAGGTATCATAAGACGTTTCTTCACTTTTTTGCTAATAGAAAACCACTGTTCATACATAGATAAACATGTCTTTAATTAATTAAGAGCATTCATATCAAGTTTTTTTATCTATGTAAGTGCGTTCTATATATTTTAAGAAATAATTGTAAATGGTTGTGAGTGTAGAAGATAGAAAAATTATTGTTTATCTGTATATTTGAGAAATCACTGTTAAACACTTATAAAAAACTATTATTTAATTAAGAAGTAGAAAGAAAAAATAATAATTTTTAATGTAATTATAATGATATAGATGGGAACTGTGAATGCTTTAAGACTATATTTGAAAGGATTAAACATCTGAAATGGCAGATTTTTGGTACGGGTCTGCTGAGTTGAGTTAACATAGAATACACTTTGTCTAAATTTGTAAAAAAGTAATAAAAAAATTTAATAATAAAAATAATAATAATAATAAAGTTAATATACCAAAACTAAGAGACTACCATTTAAAAATTAACTTTTATTTATGTAATAATGTTCCAAAAACCACATGTAATCATCAACCCCCTAGATAATATATAGGTCTACCCTTGCATAAATACCAATAAGTGCATACGTACGTGTTCTTAGTTTCATACATATGTATGCTATATGGTGGCATTCATATTGTATGTACATGACTACATTCATGATGTATATAGATACCTTAATACATATATAGGAGAGTGATTAAATGAAAACCATGTTTATAATTGAAAACCATGAAAACCACCACTACCCAATCATATAATTTATAATTAGTTCAACTTTTCAATTGTTTAAACTATATTTGAGTAAACTTCAACCTTATTTACTTATGTCATTATATATTTTTTAATTGAAACTCCAATGAACGATGATGATGACGAAAAGACTTACATATACGCAACTTGTATGAGTGACATGTATGTAACGTACTCTTAGTTGTACACTTAGTAACACGTATTTACATAAACATAACCCCTACATATACGTAACTCTTAGTTGTACACTTTGTAATACGTGCTTACATATATGTAAGCCTTTGTTTTCATGATTTTTATTTATAGCATTGTTTTCAAGGGCTCTCTCCCCTACATATGTATCCATATACATATGTCTTATTACTAGTCTAAGAATAATAGAAGCAACAAGAATACCTTATTACCATCAATGAGGAAACCTTTGCGAAGAAGAAAGTAAAGCTCCTTCTTGGTTGTCCATTGTATATAATCATTTGACAACTCAATCAAATTTGTAAAATCAATCTGCAAACTTGGTTCCAAATCGGTCTCCACCTTAACTTTTTCATCTCGTTTTCCACATGTCTCCTACAAAATATATTCCTCTATTGGATTTTGTTGATTTATATCATTAACAAAAATTTTCCACTTATTAAAGGTCTTAATTTCCATAAATATCATTGTATGTATGAATAATATGAAACATAAAATTGACAAAGTGAAGATAATATAAACAAACAAATCATTTTGATTTAACTTACATTCTCCAAGGGCCGGAACTCAATGCCTTCAAAAGCAAACTCCTCCTCAAATCCAAACTCATGGTCCAAGGGAATTTGGCGCCTTGCCAAGAAGTCAATACTGAAATATGGTGGCCCATGGTGGTTAGTAAATTGATATAACTTAGTCGCCAACCATCCGTTGTCCTCCTTGGCATATGCAATGCATGATCTAGAATAATGTGTCTCCTCATCCAATTTGTATTCAAAGGGTATGTATTTTGGACTACTTCTACCACAATATTTGAAGACAACATAAATTATGTATGTGACATGCGGTGACAAAAAATGAGTGTTAACTTCCACCCTGAAACGATTGCGATACACATTCCACACATAATACGGAAACTTGCACCTATCATCATCAATCAGATAATATATCACAGTTCAGCAGGTCACAAGCTAATAGTATTAGAGCGTACATAATAAATAGGTCACTGTCATCAAATAATTCATTTAAACATGGGTTTATGGAAGAATTTGAACAAGCACCCAACTCCCAAGAGTGATTTTATATTCCCATGCATGTGAGGATTAATGAAGTTGAAGGAGTCTTTGGGCACGTGGTCCATATGCGTAGCTTTTTTATTTTGAATAATTCGTCTAACTTGTTGTTTATTAAGTCTGAGGCTTTAGGTAGTTGTAATTCTGCTACTTAACTTGTTTCTCTATTTAAGAGTCCTTTAATTGTAATTTTGGTGAGAAGTTCAATACACAGAAAACTTGTACAGAAAACTTGTTCCAATTGTGTATGTAGTGTCTTTCTAATAGGCCTGAACCAACAGCATTCACATGCTAAGTTGGAGATGTAAAGTTGAACAATATCAATAGAAAGAGATTCTTTTGTTACATTGACCAAATTTGATAATTTAATAATAGTGAGACAGTAACTAACCTTGCAATTTGTGCTTTCCTGTTTGGTGCAGCATATGCATTTTTAGTTACAAGATTGTCTCCAAAGAAACATTTTGTAGCTGATACCACTTTGGTAACTTCTCCATTCATATTAATTGATACCCACTGTCTAGCAAACATGTTCAATTTATTATGTCAGTAAATTTTTTTGATAGAAATAGTAAAACACAAAGTTTGAAGATGCAAAATCTTCTCACTTTCAAAGTAAAATAAGTAAAGAAAGTAGAAGTTTGGCATCCTACTATTCAAACATTATATAAAAAAAGGCATTGTTTTTCATGTGTAGAACAATTGGTACCCATCCAATGCTACGCTAAAGAGTATAGAGTGTAGAGGCCCCTTCGGATCGATTATGTAGGATCAATTTCATGTTGGATGAACAACATCATGGGTATGCACAGAAGTGCAGTGACCCGGTGGGCAAACAGGGAAGAAACAAAACAACACACACACACACACACACTAAACACAATGTTATTCCACACTTACAAATGTCGATGTGCAGGGGTATATATACCCATAATTTGGCAGTTAACAACTAACTAAACTAACATAGTTAACCCTTTTAATTCTGACTAATTACAAGTTTGACTTTTCTAAGTTTGACTATTCTAATCTAACTTTAATTGATTAATTTCTTGATTACAAATATTCCAACATAGAGTGCAAGAATATGTATGTGTAAATATATAGTTTTGCCAATACAATACATTTAAAGCATGAGTTTGAAAACCGCATGGATATCAATAGGTTCTTGATGTTGTCATAAGTTATAATTACTAAGTTAAGTACCTAAAACAAAAGCATGTAACATAAAAGAGCTAATTACCGTCTGGCCATCATCAACAAGAAAACCTTTTAAAAGAAGCATGAGAAATTGATTATGTGATCCATAAGACAAAGGAGGTACAGCAAGGTCTGCAATCTTGACCAATTCCGCCATATCCACTCTCTTTTCAAGGTTTTCAAAAATCTCCTACAAAAATTTTGTGTCGTTCTCAGCAATAGTACAATGAAATAGAAAATAAAAAACAGAAAGAAAATAATACTTGTTGTTCTAGTGCAAACTCAAGTTCTTTCATGATCTCAGCAATCATTGGTCGTTCTTCGCGAGCTTTCTTCACACATCGATAAGCAATGGCTGAAAAGGAATTCAAAGAACCTTGTTCCATTTGTTCTTTTAGTCCAACAAGAATAATCGCATCTAACCTTTTCTCTTCATAGCATCGTCTCCACTTAGGCACTGTTCATTTTGATATAAATCATAGCTTTTGTACGTGGACTGCGTAACATGCCCGTCGATGGAAAAGGATAAAGAGATAACACCTCTTACTTTCTCGACGATGGAAAACCTAAAAAAGAGAAGAACAAGAGTTGATAGGTTATGGAGGTTTTGGATTAGGAGATGTAAGAGATCAGTTTGTGGAAAAGGAAAATTTAGGAAATGAAGAAAGAATGATGAGAAATGAAACAAATAATATTAGAAAAGAAAAATACCAATATTTCCTATGTGATGATGTTTTTGATATTATGACGATAGAGGTATGGATTCGAATTCAAGTTATGCTAAATGTTTATATGTAAATATATGGTTACATATAAATATATAACTGTGATATTTTAGCATGAACAAAAATATACTATTGTTGCAAGGGAATATAGAACTTCTTGATTAATGGTATTCAATTAACATTGAGGTAAAGAAGAAATTTGAAAAAGCAATCAAAAGAGCAATGAAGATGTTCCCTGATAATAAGAATGTGATTTCTTATCAAGATAGGTATAAAGAATTGTATGGGTCAAGTGTTGATATTAATGATACTGGGAAATGTAATGAGAATGAGATGGTAGACGATCATTCAGGAAAATCAAAAGAACACGAAACACCGAATGACGACGATATCCCAATACATCATGCTGAGGCGTGGACGCAAGTAGCTGTAGAAGTTTCTGATATTGTTAAATTAGAGTCAGGAAGAAGGTGTTCTACTACGAAAATACATCATGATCCAAAAGACTGCCCAACCTATAGTCTTGGTTTGACACAATAGTTTAGAGAGATTGAAGAAAAGTTCCAAGGACCCATAAATGAACCTGTTATACACAGAAAAAATGTTACGAGCAACCTTAATGGAACGACATCAAAAGGAAAGGGGATCGAGTTAAACAACCATCTTCCTTAAATGTGTCCCCATACATCGATAGACCAGTAGATCTGAAAAAAGGGGTAACAAAAGAAGAAATGAAGATATGGAACTACTTGATGACTAGGTCAATTGATGAGAAGTAAGTATTTATTTTATAAATTACGACATGCACGTTGTGTTGATTATGTATATTAATTAGTGTCATTTAACTATATCCAGCAAATTAAAGGAATTGCAAAAAGCATGTGCGGGATGGAGTGCGGGATGGGAGTTGATTAAAGAGTAAGATTCTCATCTCAAGATTAGGAAATTAATAATACATTTGTTGATTTGTGTGTAGATAACATTAATAAATTTATT